>LSYV01000027.1:752265-772578 GCA_001584585.1 Gonium pectorale | reverse complement strand
ATAACTGCTGATGCGTGATCTGTGCAAGAGACGGCGGACGTGAAACCCGGGAGCCTATCCCACACACCAGTTGCTCACAAGGGTACGACACGCCGTACGCCGGTACGGCGCAACGGTGGCCCCACACGGCCGTGGGTGGATACTTAGCTCTTGATGCGGAGGGCTGGGCGGGCGGCAAGCGGCAGCTGCGTCATTGATTGTGTAACGCACGAGTACGCTGAAGAGTGTCCCAACAGCGTCAAGCCGCACTCGCATCCACACCCATACACACACGCCAAAGCGGCAGCGCCTGCCGCTTGCCGCTGTACGGCGAACGAGCCTGCGCGCCCCGGACGGATCCGAGGGCTCTCGGGCAGGGTCGGGCTGTGTCGAGCAGGCTGCCACCGTTGCAGGGTGGCTGGGTGGCGTGCCCCGTGCTGCAAGGCCGCGCGGCAGGTTGTGGCGAGGCGCACCACCACGCAGGGCACCACCAACGCCCTTCGGTGCTCGACATACCCGGGAGACCGCGTTCAAGCCCCCTCCCCGCTCAGCCCAGCTCAGTCCGGGGCGGCTGATCTGGCGGGCGTGCACCCGGCGCCACGGCCGGGATACGATAAACCCGACCGGCCTGTGAGCTGTGACTGACGTCGAGTTGACCCACGGGTCACATAACGTGTGCACGCACATCCCTTGAAAAACAAAACGATAACCAGAAACGGGGAAGGCAGCCTCTACGGACATACACACCCGAGGGTGTGATGTTTCCAGCAGGGCGCCGAGTACAGGGCATGGCGGGCGAGGTATACGAGCAGACGGCCCCCCCCCTTGAGGCGGATGCCCCTGGCGGGCGGGCCGGCCGGCGGGGAAACGCTACCCCAAATCCTGAGGCGCCTGGAGCTGCAGGCTGCTCGGAACCGCACTTGGCAATGCCCACCGCACGGCCGCGCGACTGGGACTGGGGTGTGTGGTCCGCGCCGGCCGGCGCACGTACGCGTACCGTATCCGAACGTCCGCTCGATGACCGCGCGCTCATGGATGGGGGGAGGGCGGCGCGAGGCGCTGGCGCCCGGTGGCTGCGCCTGCCCTCGATCGACTGCAGAGCTGCGAGAGCAGGTACAGCTCGCGTCACTCAGCAGATGCACACAAGGGCAGCGGCGGCCAAGGCGGCCGAGAGGGCGGCAAGGGCTGCAAGGACGGGGAACCGGGGATGCCCTCGCGAGCCGCGCCTCTGAAGGCTCCCGCCCAAGCTGTTCGGGCGGTTTAAGTACTTGGGTTGTGGGCCTGTGCGCCGTATCTGGTTTGGCCAACCACTAGCCATGCTCAGAGAGAGCATGGGATCTCAGGTCGGTGAAGGCCGGCTGTGTGACAAGCAGTACGGCACAATATGTGCATGCGGCCGCGTGTTGGCGTCCCCGCAGGCCGCAGGTAGGCCCCGTGACGCCACGACTCGCGGCCAGGGGTGCGGGGCGAGACGCGTAGGCGCCCCCCATCTGCAGGTGTGAGCCCACGGCATATGCCCGCACTCGCGCGGCCTGCAGCGCCGAGGGTTGTGCTGTCCGGATGTCAGCTCAGCCAGCTGCGTGGGGCGAAGGCTTCCGTGGGTTCTTCCGGGGGTCGGGCAGAGTGTCGATGGGCAGCCGTGGACGTGACGACGAGTGAGGAGGGGGGTTGGGGCAGGGGGGAACGGGGTGCCGAATGCCGTGCAAGGCCACCGAAGGGCGTTTCACAGCGGGAGCTGCACACGCCCCAGTTCAGTTCAGTATCAAACACCCCACCACCACCACCACCACCATCGCCACCACCGTGCGAAGGAGGGACGCGGTTCTACGCGCTTCTCAGGATAACACCACACACACACACACCACGCTGACAGGCACTCGAGGGGCCCCACCCCCAGAGGAGGGGAGCCCCGGCTCTCAAGGCAGCCAAACTTTCAGGACCCATCCGGGGCCCGCGAACTCGTCGCGACCCCCTCATCACTTGCAAAGCTTCTCAGTGCGCATCGGAACGTAAGGTTCATTCGGCACCGCTGTCGGGCGTAGGGACGCAACAAACCGCACCCGCAGCAGACACCGTCGCGGGGCGTGCATCGGCGGGCGGCGGCAAACGGGCAGAGCCCGCTGCACGGCCGCCCGGGCACGGCCCGAGTCAATTGGGCAGTAGTCCCGGGGGACCTGCTCCGTCCACCCTATGGATATGGCGGAGGACGCCTCTAGACCCGACCATTCCAGGCCTGGGTAGTGCCGCTGGCGCAGTGCACCAGCTCCTGGGGCCCAGGCGCCCGATCGCGCCGCCAGCTACTCGTACATGCAACCGTACGCCCAACGGGTCAGATGACGCAGGTCAGACATACCGTACACGAGGCTCGCCGACTCCCAACTCCCGAGCTTGCTAACCTTCTTATTGCTTTTTTATGTCCGAGGAAACGGCAGGCCTAAAGCCACAAAAAACAGTTCAGTCACGCACCCACCACCCGTCCTGGTCCCAGAGGTGACCGACCCCGCGTCACCAGCTCCGCCGCAATCACCAAGCCCAGATCCAGCCTCATCTCTCTCGGGGGACCGCGTACCGGGCCGCCTAGACACACCACTTACCTCGCCGACCACGCTGTATATCGTCAAGCCCCGGTCACAGTAGCCACCGTCACTTTCTTTATGGTGCAGCA
This sequence comes from Gonium pectorale, assembly GCA_001584585.1. Lineage (NCBI taxonomy): Eukaryota > Viridiplantae > Chlorophyta > Chlorophyceae > Chlamydomonadales > Volvocaceae > Gonium > Gonium pectorale. The sequence continues at coordinate 769,934 of LSYV01000027.1, read as the reverse complement.
ACCATTGTGCTCTTCTCCTCCGGTCGCCCCGGGAGGGCCCGGCCAGGCCACGCCAGAAACCAGCTGCGTATTCCGATTGTGTCGCTCCCAAGATACATGCATTCTCTCGCTGGGACGGGGGTGCCAACCAGCCCCCTCCCCTCCGTGTTCTTCCGTCCCTGGCGCCTCAACAGCGCGAAGCACAAGCCGAGTGGTCCTCTCCCACGCGCGCTCGCGCGCCGCCCGCACACGCGCCCACTGTCCTCATCTTCATCTCTACGCGCGCGTGATCTCCTTGCTGTGCGGGCCCCCGCTGGTGCGCTGCACTCCGCCCTCCACCAGGCGGCTGCGGCGGGCCAGGTCGCGCGCCTTGTGCGGGTCGTTGCTGACGCGCACCAGGCCCTCCGACGTGCGGTGGACGGGCACCAGCGCGGCCGAGGCGCGGTCCAGCACCTGCAGTTGTCAGGCGTGGGCGGAGGTGCGGGAGCAGGTGGGCGTGGGTGTATGGGCGGGTTTTAACACGTAGAGAACACAGAGGTCCAGCAGGAGGAGGGGCGTCTGAAACTGTGAGCTTGGCGAGGGCGGGGATCAGGGCCGCCACAAACGCCATTCCCAGGCCGTCAGGCCATGAACCCAACACTGCTCCCCCCGCCCCGCCCCGTCGACCCATGTGTCCGACCGACCGGTCCGCCCGCCGACCCATGGGTCGGACCACTCTTCCGTCCGTCCGTCCCACCGCCCCTCCCCTCCCCATCCCTCAACACCCATGGCGACCCGCACCCACCATGGCGGCGGGCTTCTGGATGGACGCGCGGCCCAGCGGGTTGCTGATGGTGGGCGCCGTCATGCCGCCCACGTCCACCGTCTTGTTGCCGCTCACTTGCGCCAGCTCCAAACGGCGCTCGTGGCGCATCGTGGCCACGTCGCGGAAGCCGTCCTCGTTGAGGATCCAGCACAGCGCCCACTTGATGGGGTCCAGCAGGGTGTACCAGATGGCCGACCAGATCCAGGCCACCAGCACGTAGCCGCTGCGGGAGGGCGGGTGTGCGGCAAGGGAGGAAGGAGGTTGAGACGACCGCGCGTTTCACTGTTGAGGACGGTGGGGAGGGGGCAACCGGGGTGTCCTTTTCCGCCTCATGGGGAGGGGCAGGGGGGAGGCGGAGGTAAGGGGGGCGAGGTGAGGAAGGCGAGGCTGGGCATGCATGCAAGCGGCAGAGTGGGCGGTGGGGGGGCGCGACGCAAAAAAACCGCTGCCCAACCGCTCCCACGTCCCAACCGCCACCTGTCCCATCGGCCCACGGCTCCACCCGCAACGCCCAGGGGCATGGGCAGGAACGACCGCAACCCTTAACGCCCAACGCCAACCGCAACGCCAAAGCCCCCAGCTGCCAACGGCCCGACGCCACAAGCCCGCGACTCACAGGCAGCCCAGCACCGAGGCGGTGGCGCGCGACTCGGTGCCGCCAATGGGCACCTCGCGCGAGGGGAAGAAGCGGATGGGCTTGTAGTCAGAGTAGGTGCAGAACTGGCACTCCTCCAGGCGGTGGCGCGGCGGCACGTAGCCGCCGAAACCAAAGATCGAGATCACCGTGGATCCGATCTGGGCCAGCACGAACGCCGCGTACGTCAGCATGCCCGCCACCTGCGTCAGCGAGTAGCCCTGGTTGCGCACCACCAGCACCAGCGCCTGGCCCGACACCGACACGTGGTTGTAGATGAGCGAGCGCAGCATGGCGCCACGGACGTACTTCTGCTCCACCATGCACTGCGTCAGGATGGTCTCGTCGGCGTGCTCGCTCGCCAGGCAGGCGGCCCGGCTGCCGCCGAAGGGCTCCTGCCTGGCGTACTCGGGCACCAGGCACACGCTGTCCAGCGGGTTCTGCGGCGGGGGCGGGAGCAGGCGGGGCGCGGAGGCGGGATAAGAACCGGGTCGGGATGTGGTGACGCGGCCGGGCGACGAGGGGCGTGGACGGGCGGGGAGGACAGGTAGGGGCGGGGCGGGGCGGGGCGGGAAGGGAGGGAGATCCAGGGCATGGGTGGGTTTCATGGGGGAGGGCTGGGCAGCCAGCGGCGTTCGCCCGTCGGGGTCGGGTCGGGTGGGACGCGCGATACGTATCGGACCCGCAGGGCAGGGCACCCCAACAGTGCGCGCAGGCGCGCCACCCGCCCCCTCCTAGCACCCCGCGAGCTAACCCATGTTACCCATCGCACGGGTATCCCCTCACCATCTTCTTGACGTTCTTGATGAAGTCCGTGCACCAGACGGTCAGGCTGGCGTGGCGGTCGTCCAGCGAAAACAGGTTGACGTGGTCCTCGAAGAAGCTCGTCTTGCAGGCGGTCTGGTAGAGCGCCCAGGTGGAGAGCGTCAGGTACAGGCCGTACACGATGCCCATGATGAAGATGTTCTTCAGGTTCCAGGCGTTGGGCTGGCGCGACGGCTCCACGCGGTCCTTGGCCAGCGCAATCATGGCGCCGTCGTTGAACACGGCCATGATGACAATCAGAATGGTGGGGAAGTACCTGGTTGGGGGGGGGGGCGCGGGGCGGGGGGCGTGGCAGGGTTTGGAAACGTCTCGGGCTTCAGGGGCAGGGCAGGGTTGAGGCAAATACATGGTGGGGGGAGGCGCGGGGCGCGGGTGCGGAAATGGGTTACTAAGTCCGTCCGTTGGCGTGGCGTGGCAGGGTCGCCGGCGTAGCAGGGTTTGTGAACCTCAGGATTCAGGGTCGGCGCCCACACCCCCCAATTCACCACCATCACCTCTACGACCAACCCCCTCGCGACGTTGCGAGCCCCCCACTCCTCCCCCAACGCCCCACACTGCACTCCTTACCAGTCGTAGATGACGGTGAGCAGGCCGAAGGTGAAGCAGATGCGGAAGGTCATGGCCACCGTGTACTTGGAGTAGGTGGTCATGCGCTGGAAGATCTTGCGCGCGCCCAGCACCGCCGTCTTGATGGCGCTCAGGCCCGCCTCCGTGAGCACAATGTCGGCGGCGCCGCGGGCCGCGTCCGTGGCGCCAGCCACGGCAATGCCCACGTCGGCCTTCTTGAGCGCGGGAGCGTCGTTGACGCCGTCGCCGGTCATGCCCACAACGTGGTCAGCCTCCTGCGGTCGGGTGGGTGGGTGGGGGTGGGGGGCGGGCACGCAGTGAGGTGGCGGAGGTTGGCTTGTTCACGGGTCAAGGCCCCCGGCACCTGCATTTTCCGCGGGTTGGTGGAAGAAGGGGTTCGCGGCGCGGCGCGGCGGGGAATGAGGAGGGGGGGGGGTCCACAGCACCGGCCGTATCCCGCTGCCGGCCGTGCAGCGCCACGGCCCCGCCGTGGGGCCGGCAGGGTGTCGCCTGGCGGCCTGGCCGGACCGGAATTGAACCGAAGCCTTGCCCGCGCGTTGGCCGGGGGAGGACTCAGCCGCGCCGCACCGGACCCCGACCTGCTTCACAGGCGCTCCGCCCGCGCCCGCCCCCCCGCGCAGCCCACGGTCCCCCAGTCCCACGCACCTGCAGAATGGCCACGATCTCGTACTTGTGCTCGGGGAACACCTCGGCAAAGCCGTTGCACTTCTCCACCATGTCCACCACGTCCTTGAACTCGCCCAGGGCGCCCTTGTCGCCGTTCTTGGCCTGGAAGAGAGCAGCGGGGGGAGGGAGGGCAAGGGGCGCGGGGGGGGGGGGCAAATGAGGCGGCGGGAGGCGGAGCCGGGCCGCGGATGGCTCAAACCCGTGTTGACACCCGGGCCCCACAAACGCGCAGCCCCGGCCCTCTGGCAACTACGTAGCGAGCTCTTGAGCGCCAAACCGCCCGCACAGCTTGTTAGAAGACTACTCTGGTTGGGAAAGCGCTGGGCCACTTCAAGCGAAACGCCCCGCCTCACCCCGCCCCTACCTTGATGAGCACCTCCGAGGGGAACATGGTGTCGCCCATGCCCAGCATGCGCGCAGTCTCCTTGCCGATCAGCAGGTGGTCGCCAGTCACCATCTTGACCTCGATGCCCTGCGCGCATGTGCGCGTCAGGAGGGGGCGACGCGGGCGAGCGGGCGAGAAGCGGGTTACAAGACCAGCAGCAAACCACACCCAGGCGCGAAGCGGCCAGACAGCGAGCGGAAGCGCCCCCACTCCCCTGGCTTTGCCTTAAGCCGACCGCCAACGAACACGGCACGCGCCAACCGACGACCCACCTGCGTGTGGCAGTACTCGATGGTGTCCTTGGTGTCGTGGCGCGGCGGGTCGAACAGCGGCAGCAGGCCAAGCATGTGGTACTCCGTCTTGCCGTCGGCACCGTCGCCCTCCGCCATGGCCACGCCCAGCGAGCGGAAGCCGCGGTTGGCGAACTCGACCATCTTGCCGTTGACCGACTCCGCCAGCTTGTCCTTGCTGCGGGTCGGTCGTTGATGGTGGGCGACGGCGGTGACAGTGGCGGTTAGTGTGGGGTAGCTGGCGGATAGTGGAGGTTGGGAGGCGGAACTGGGCGAGGAGCGCGATCGTACAGGTGTGAGGTGTTGCGAAGGGAGCCCAGAGCCAACCCGCGTGTGGACGCCCAGCATCGTTCGGGCTCTTGGCCCTCCAAACCCCTCCCGATCGGTGCGGCACCGCCTGGTATGGCACGCGGACCGTACGAGCCACACAACGTCTGCACGGCCGACTTACTTGTGCGCCCTGCCGAGCACGACCTGCGGGCTGCCCTTGAGCAGGCGGAACACGCGGCCCGTCTCCTGGTCCAGCAGCGTCACGGCCGTGAACTTGTCGGTGGGGTTGAAGGGGATCCACTTGAGCTTCTTGAAGCGGCCAGCCAGCGTCGAGGCCTGCGGGCGAGACGTGGGGAAGGACCGCACGGAGGCACGTCAGCACCGCCCCACCAGTCATGGGGTGGGTGCAGCAAAACAAGCGCCCCGGATGCTATGGGCGAAGGGAAAGGGAGGTCCGGGAGCCCGACAGCCCGCCCGTGTAGTGTGTCAGGTCCCCGCCAGCGTCACAGCCGCAGCGGCCCCTTCCGTGCAAGCGGCACGCCTCCATACCGCATGTCCAAGGGAGCCCTGGTGGGCATACCGCGCGCTGTACGGACCACACGGAACCGCGTGCCGCGTGCCTCGAGGAGGCAGGCAGCCCCCCTCCCCTCCCCTCCCCTCCCCTCCCTGCGCATACCCGTTTGCCATCACGGCGAGCCCTTGATCGGCACAAGCCCCCCTAGGACCACACGAATCCGCTAATCCGAAAGGCTGGCACCGCCCGGGGCCGACCGACCCGTGGGTCGGGGTCGGCTGTGCAGCGTCGGGCCCACCTGCGGATAGCTGTTGTACAGCACCACGTCAATGGGCTCCTCGCCGGTGATGTCGGCCGACAGGGCGCCGTACTTGAGCACGTCCTCAATGGTGATGCCCGGCTCGGTGACGAAGATGTTGTTGGCGTCAATCGACAGCTTGTTCAGGGTGAGCGTGCCTGTGGGGCGACGGCGGGGCGGGCAGGTGCAGGAAAGGTGCGCGTCGGTCAGGGCAGAGTAGGGCCAAGCAAGGGCCCACTAGGGCCAGATGCTGCGTCCGAAATTGGGTTTTCTTTCGAAGGCCCGTAAAAATAGCCTACGTGCGTGCGTGTGCGTAGGCTAATTGTACGGAATATGGTGCACATCCAACAAGCCTGCGCGTAGACTGTCGTACAGCAATTGCCGTACGAGGGGCGCAGGGCGCTATCAGAGCATGAAGGTCCGCTTTCGACACCCGCTGCAGCCGCTTAAAGAACCTTCATGGCTGCTGCTCCTACCCAAGACCTCCTCTTCACTCGGTCGCCCCGGCAGTTACAGCAGGGGCTGCCACTCCAAGACACCCAACACCCCCGACCCCCGCAGCTCCGCAGCCACGCCCAAATCACACCTCCGTCGCACTCCCATCGGAACGCCCCATGTCCCCCCGCCATGTCCCTCCTCGCCGCTGCCCCACTCCCCGCTTCCAGCGCGCCACAGATCAGGCCTCTTGCCCCGCCCCGCCCACCCACCCGGCCTCCCGACACACACGCACCGGTCTTGTCGGAGCAGAGGATGTCCATGCCCGCCATCTCCTCCACGGCGCTCATGCGCGCCACGATGGCGCCCTCCTTGGCCAGCTTGGCGGCGCCCAGCGCCAGCGTCACCGACAGCACGGTGGGCATGGCAATGGGGATGCCGCCCACCAGGACAACCAGCATGTTGGTCAGCGTGGGGCAGCCCTCTGCGACGCAAGGCAGAGAGAGGGCCGAAAGACACAGGGTTCGATGGGAGCGGGCCTGGACGCCAGCCGCATTCGTCCGTCAAAGTGGGAGGGGCCTAGACGCGCAGGGAGAGGCGCGTGCGCGTGGGCATTCGAGAGGCTGAGGAGGCCTGCCTGGGTACTGCGTCGGCGCAGGGTGTCTGCCTTTCCGAGGGGCCGGGCCGTGCTGTGTAGTGCCCCCTCACCTCGGCCCCCACGCCGTTATGGCCAACCAGCAAGTCAACCCCTTCGGCCGTCGTCGCGGCCGCTCGCCGCCTCGCCGCCACTGATCAAGCGCGGGGGCCCGGCTGCTTCGCGACTGAACCGTACCGCCGTGTGGGCACCCTGGCGCAAACCCCATCCCCCCCAAAGCTCCTCCAACACCCGGCACGCCGCACCGCCTAGCAGCGCACTCCCATCCCAGCTCCGCCCAGTTCGCAAGCCCGTTCTCCCGTGCATACGAGCCGGCCCCGGCTCCTTTTACAACCTCACAATGCTAAACCGCTTGGTCTCTAGCCGAGCCAACGCAGCATGCGCTCTACACAAGCCTCGTAGCTCCTGTGTTCCGGGCCCACGCTCGCCCTCGCCCTGGTCCTCGCGGCGCGCGCGCTACCGGCAGCCGATTCCCAGTTTCCCTTCCCTGCCGCGCCCGCCGCTCGTCCTGGTCGCTGGGACAGCCGCTGCCTGTACTGTTTACAGCCGCTCAAGCGAGCACAGCCGCTCGTCGCAGCCCACGCCCCGCCCCAGGAAATTCAGGACCCCAGGACCTACCCTTAGCGCTCCCCTCCCCAGCAAAACGCCATGTGCACACACACCGACTTGCACCCCAGTTTATCCGCTGCCCCGTTCTCCCTCCGAAGTTTATGTCTCTCCCCCTACCCGCCCTCGCCATCCCGTCCGGGCACTCACCCTCGCCAGAGGTGCAGTTGTGCTTGTAGTGGGCAAACTGCACAATGACCTCGATGACCACCCACACGCCAATGGTGACCAGGCACAGGCCTCCGATCTTGGTCATGATGATTTGCAGGTTGGCCACGTTGTTGGTGCCGCTGATCAGAGCCGCGGCCCTGCGTGTGTCAGTCCGTGTGCGGGTTGTGTTTGCGCAACGGTATGCTCGAAGAAGTTCAATAAGCGACAAAACAACCGCCCATCTGTGTGCGTGCGCAGGACGGAGCGAGACGAGGCTCACGCGGCGTGGCCATACGGGAACAGTTCTGCAGTATGCATCTCAATCCAATCGGCCGCAAGCAAAGCCAGCCCCCGCGAGAGGAAGGCGCGGCAAATCTCCAAGTGGGACTGCGACGCGCGCTCGCCAGACCACCCGTCCAACCGCGGTTGCGTTGGGCCCATCTCACTTCGCTCGCAGCTCGGTTCCTCATGCGCGTATTTGTGCCCCTGTTTGGCTTGATTGTTTTGGTGCATCCTTGCAAGTGCAACACGTGCGGCGTGCAGTCCCGGTGCTTAGCCGTGGCGCTGCTGCAGGTTCACCGAATGGCGTTTGTCGTTGTGCGAGCGACACGTGACATGCCGGTGCGGGTGCCGGCCCGAGGCGCTGACGGGCCCCTTCTGTCCGACCGCCGCACACGCGGGACTCGCTACGGGCCGGTGACGGGTAACTCGGGGGAAGGCAAGGGGCTCAGCCTGCCGCCCACCCACTGGGACGACGAGGTCGTGCCCCCACGGGCTCCTTGCCCATCCCCGCCCATCGCCCTCCATCACCCTCCAGCAGCCCAGGGTGGGGAGCTCGATTGTACGGGGCGCAAGGGCACCCACGGTAACGCAAGCGCACATACAAGCCTCCCACCCGCCCACCCACGCAGCCCACGCGAACGCAAACCCGGGGGGCCAACGCACCTGCCAAAGAAGGTGTTGATGCCGGTGGCGTACACGACGGCGTGGCGCTCGCCCGCCTTGATGGCGGATCCGGAGAACGCCACGTCGCCCGTGAACTTCTTGGCGGGCAGCGACTCGCCGGTCAGGGCGGCCTGGTCGATCTGGGGGGTGAGAGGGGGGTGGGAGGGTGGGGCGGGTGAGGGCGGGGTTGTGGTCGGCGTCGGGGCACGGGAGGTCAGGCTGGCTGGCACGGCTACGTCGTCGCGATTAGGAGCTCGGCAGGCCAGTCGGCAAAGATGGCGCGCATGCTTTCCCGTTATCCGTGGGCTGTCTGTGCCAGCCTCCCCAGGCAGGGGCCGCTGGAGGCACTGCACGATCGACATATCCGTACCAGCGCCCTGCCGTGTCGTGTCGTGCGTTATTGCCCTTATTTGGTGCGCACCTGCATGGGCACCTCCTCGCTATTGCGGTCGCAGGGCTTCTGGGGGTCGTCGCTGAACAGCTTCACGTCGGCGGCCACAATGTCGCCGAACTTCATGACGATGACGTCGCCGGGCACCAGGTATACCGCGTCTACGGTCTGCACGGTGCCGTCGCGCACTGCTTTGCACTTCGGCGCCAACGCGCCTGCGAGCGCCTGCGTGTCAGGGGGGTTCGGGTCGGCAGTTTCAGCGCGGCGGGCGCAGTGGGGCGAGTGCTGGCGGCGGCAGGGGGCAGAGGCTGTGCGTGTAGCGCAGGGTGCGGTCGCCGGGCATGCGGGACCACTGCCGGCGGGAGGCCTCGGCGGCGGCGCTCTAGGGAAACGGCATGGGGCGGGCGCAGTACGGCAGAAGTTCCGGATGGGGAGCACGCAGCGAGGCATGGTGGGCTAGGTCCAGGGCTAGGGCTAGGGAGCTTGAAGGTCGCGTTCACCTTGATGGCCTTGTCGGCATTAGACTCCTCGACATAGCTGATGACGCTGTTCAGGATCAGCAGTCCCACGATCAGCGCAAAATCGGCGTAGTCGAGCAGGCAGATGGCGATGATAGCCGCGGCCTCCATGGCCCAGGAGAGCGGGTTCCACATGTATCCCAGGAACACCAGGATGGGGTTGCGGGTGCTCTCCGGCAACTTGTTGGGGCCATACTCAGCGAGTCGCTTCTCAACCTCGGCGCTGGACAGTCCATGAGGGGTCGTCTGCGGGCAGCCGCGTACGTTTCGTGCGGTTCGTGCGATATTTCAGATGACATGTGCACTTCGTCGCTCTTACGTTCAGAATTGACAGAGCCTCCTTGAGATCAATCTTCTCAAAGTTGACCTCCTCGGTCGTGGTGCCGACCTGCACCTTGACCTCTCCCTCGCCTGAGAAGCAGTGTAACGGCACGTGAGGCAACCGCTTGACCGCCTGCGCTCGCGCTCCGCTTACCGCCCATGGCGCAACGCAGGGGATGAAGTGAGTGCTACTGGCGCCGCTGCGGGGGTTGCGAAACGGGGCAAGGGGGTCAATGCACGCCCGCATCGGCGGCCGGCTCGAGCAAGCCCCAGTTGTCCTTCCCTGGACTGGAGTCCAATGATCCCACGCAAACGTGAAGTTGGTTCCCAATTGTAGAGTAGCGCCCGCGGTTGAGGGTCGCACTGCGTGGGGCCGAACCCAACAACCTCATCAGCAGCCTCGGCTCTCACCTCTCACAGCGGCCGGCAAGCGGTTGACCACAAACGTGGCAATGTAATTGCGCGCTTTCCTAAGGATTATGGGGGCTGCACCTCGGCTAGGGTCTAGGGAGCCGACTGCTTCCCGACCTCAGAACAGAGAGACTGCAACTCGCTGCCTCCGTGCTGCGGAAGCGGTGAAAAGATTGCAGCGCTCACAGCTTAGGGGCGAGGGCTTACCGCCGCGCACTGCCGTACCATGTGCAGGCGAAATTCTCTACGAACGTGCGCACAATTACGCGATGACGATCGCGCTGTCAAGGATTATGTATGCGACACTATTGTAATATGCAGACGGCAACCAGCCATCGTTGGGCCGACTCGCACCCTTGCGAATGACTGGACGCGCACTGAGTAACAGTACAGCTCCGCGATGCCAGGCCGCATTTATGAGTCTACAGCGCCCAGCTGCGCCCTGTCGCGACTGCTCAAGTCGCATCAGTTCGTAAAGCCCAAATGCTTGCAAATCACCTCCTGCTGGCATGCTGGGATGGCCGTCGACATTCAGGTGCAGGGGGGGAGGCTACACCTTATTGTTATTCGTGTGGTGTACGTGTCCAGTTGTCCAGATTCATGTCATGAGGCGGTTGCTTCATCGGCGTACGGATGTCAGTATCAGACGCCACTTTCAGTTCCTTGATGACCAGCACGGTGTGGGTTTTGGGGAGCCACACGGAAGATCCCACCGTATCCCACGACCTCCGGCACACGCAGTTGCGGCCAGCTGCCTTTGTATGTCGTTCTACGGTGTTCCTTCGCTCCCTCCGCAGCCCTCGGGCGCCGTGTCTCCAGTCCTCGAACTCGGGGGAACCGTGTCCCCCTTGCCCCCAGCTGGACTTCGCGAGATCGCGACTTAAGACAATTAGACTGCGCCAGCCATGCAGCAGGCGAAGCTCCATAGCGGCCGGCACGCAGCCTCGGCCCCCGCTAGCGACGTCCAGCGCCGCGGACGCCGGGCGAACCGGCCAGCGCCAGCCACTGTCGCCAGCCCGTTGGCGCCGTGCGTCGCCGCAAACCCCTGTCGGGTGCCGGCCAATGCTGCTCGACGTTGCTCGACGCCGTACTTCCTCATGCTAGCGCCGCTGGCAGGACGACTATATGCTTGGTCCCCCAAGCGCCCGGAGTGTCGCACCCCGCGGGGCCGCAGAGCTACGCCTTGTTCGGCCCCCGTGTGTTACGTCATGCGAATGTGCGTGCTTGGGACATGCTGCAAACAGACTAGGCGAGGTAGGCAAGCGAGGCGGGGCAAACAGTTGAGCAGTCTGGCATTCTAGCCGGCAGCCCAACAACCCATTACGCATAGTACCCGCTACACGACCCCGCAACGTGGCGCCCGCTGCCCTGGGCACCCGTGTGTGGTGCCCCGCACCATGCAAGCAATTCCTGGCGGGCTGCCCGCCTCCCGCTTCCTCTGAACAGCTCTTTATAATTTTATTGCCGCCAGAGGCCAAATCAGCCGATTTCAGCCGCAACGGGCGCAATGGGTTGCAGCCCCTTGTCCCTCGTAGCGATGCCCCCTCTCGTGATGGGACTCCCGGGGCTCCTACGGGCGCCTTCGGCTGTGCACGGCCGTAGAGGTGGGATCTTTCTTTGCGGCCTTTCATGTCTCGGACTCATGCCCGCCTTTTTGACCGATCCGCTGGCTCCTCCGCCGAGTGCAGTACGCTCCTGGGCCCCGCCAAGTGCCGTGCAGCCCTTGAAAAAGGTGTGGCAGGGAAGGCCACATTGCACCCTTGGGCCAGACCCTCTGTCCTAGGGCAACGAGACACCTCAGCTTTTACCATTCATTGCCTGCCAAGCGAATACGCTCCGAACGCCGTTCCTTCACGCCACTGCACAGCTATGCGCCTCAAGAGCCCCGTCCTACGCAGGCGCCAAAAACCTTCTGGCGCCCCACCCCGCCCGGCGTCGCGGCCCTCCCCCTCCCGCCGCCCCTGCCTGCGCCACCAAGCTAGGGGCACCAGCCCCCCTCCCGCTCTCCGCACCCTCAGCCCCAAGCCGCGCATTCCTCCTCAGAATCCCGGCGTGGTGGGCACCCCGCCCTCCGGCACCGGCATGCCCCCCAGGTCGTCGATGAGCAGCGCCGACACCAGCGTCCCCGCCGCCAGCGTGCCCTCCGCACAAGGCAGCTCCAGCAGCGCGTTGGCCGACCGCGCCGACAGTAGCCGGCTGCTGATCTGGTTGCCCGTGCTGACTGCCCACAGCTCGTGGCCGGCCAGCGGGGACGACGGCGGCTCCGCCGCCGCGGTGGCAACGGCGGCGGCGGCGGCTGCCGCGGGCGACCCGGGCGGCGGCGGGCTCCACTGCAGCGTGCAGCGGTGGTACTCGGGCCGCTCGGGGTCGAGCCGCAGCGGCGCCGCCAGGCGCGCCGCCACGCGGCGCAGCGCCGGCGCCGCCCATCCCGCCATCTTGCGCAGCGCGGGCAGCACGACCAGGTGGAAGCACACAAAGCTGCTGACGGGGTTGCCTGGGGTGAGGGGCGATGGGGGAAAGACGGGGGCGAAGGGGGAGGAGAGGCGGCCGACGGTCTGGCAGCGTAATCATGTGGAGTAGAAGTAACCTGTGACCAGCAGGGCAGTGCCGAACCCAATATGGCACGCACCGGAGCCACGCAGCCGCAGCCCCTTGAAGCCCCATGGCGCCCCCTTGCCCAGCACGTGAGTGAGTGTTGAAAAGAAGCGACGCATACGACGAGCGTAAGCGCGAAAGTGATGGCGTCGTTGTAGGGCCCAGCTCCAGAGGCAGCCGAAGGGGTGATGTCCCTGCATGTTAGTTCGGCGGCGACCACCACCGTAGCCCCCGCTGCGGTCCAGACTTCTCTCTGGGGTGACCCTGCGAGTGCGTGTGCCCACTGCCCGACGCGCACCCGGCAGTCCAAACACTAGCATCTGCCGCCCGGGCGCCGCCGGGCCGTCGCCGTCCGGTAGCTCCAGGGTGGCGAAGGTGAGCGGCTTGCCGGGCTTCATCCACACGCGGCCAAAGTGGACTACCCCCTGCCGCTCCAGCAGCGGCTTGATCAGGTCGCGGTCGCCCATGGACACGCCGCCTGGCGGGGGGCGGGCAGGACAAAGGACGGCAGCGAGACGCTTGGAACCGGAATCGGCGCCGAGTGGTATTCAATGCTCAAGGCCAATGGACGCGTCGCCTGCGCAAGGGACTGGCGGAAGGGGGGCATTGTGCAGGGCCGTGCCCCGTAGGAAGCGCTCCGAGGGGCGCACGGAACGCCGACGGCAACCACGGGGCCTGGCCGGGGGGGCACACACGGGCGCGGCGCAACGAGAGCGGCACTTGCGCCAGGATGACCCGACGGGTCAGGCTCAGGACCCACGGGGTCGGTCCCCCCCCCGTGCCCCCCCCCCAACCCCCAACATGCAACAGACCACCGGGAGGCGCGGCATCGGGCGAAAACCGGGAGTGCAAACACCGGGGGCCCTGGCTCCTCCCTTCCACCCGCAGCGCTCAGCCAGTTTTCAACGGTCGGGAGATGTATGCGCCCCAGGGCTTCTCTACTGAGAATGCCTTCCAGCACTCTAATCCCCCCCACCCAACACATCCGATGCGATCAGCACGTGCGGTACTGACCCACGGGTCATCCCATGACCCGCGGGTCGGTCACCCGCGGTCCCGGCCCCCTCCCAGTCCCCCCGCATGCACACACGCACCCGACGTGATCAGCACGTCCACCCGCTGCGCGATGGCGGCCGCCAGGCAGCCCTCCAGGTGGCCCGCGGTGTCGCGCGCCACGCCCAGGTCCACCGCCTCCGCGCCCGCGCGTGCCGCCGCCGCCAGCAGCATGGAACGGTTGGCGTCGCGGATCTGGCCGGGTCCCAGGGGCCGAGTGGCCGGGTCGACAACCTCGTCGCCTGGGGAGCGGGGGCAGAGGGATCTGAGAAAACAAAGCTGGGTCGTCTGGGAGCAAACAATTGGAGAGCGTTCTAAGTAGAAATACCCTAATCGCCTAGAGGGGGGAGCGGAGTCGTGGGCACCGGCGAAGAGGGCCGGAGTGTTGAGGGCGCATATTTAACGAGGACGACCTGGCACTCAGCAGCATGCTCGCCGCGAGGAGTGTGGCGGAGGAGGTGGTTGCAGGAGGGCTCCTTCGCCGGTCTCAAAACACGCAGCCAGTAGTGACATGGCGCAGACAGGAACACTGCACCAGATGCAAACGTCGCGGCCCGCACCTGTTGAGAGGACGGCCACCTGTGCCAGCGGGACGTGTCGGGACCGCGGCGGGACGTGTCGGTACAGCAGGGGAGGGGAGGGGGTAGGAGGGGGAAAGGGACACGGGCAGGCGGGGCGCGCCGTTGAGATGGAAACCTGGCTGAACGAAGTGAGCCACGGGAAAGTGAGGGGCGGGCGGCCCGCGTACCCAGTCGCGCCCGTCGCCTATAGCCGCCTCGTCGTGCCATGACGGGCGTATCGGTGGCGGCTCCTCACGTCCCTTTACTCCCGCCAGGGTGACGCACGCCCGGCGTTCGTTCGTTCACTGTTATCACGCCATGACGGCATGGGCTGGAAGAGGGCTGGCAGCGGGCACACGCCCGTTGCGCAATACACGCGCTACCTCCAGACACACACCTCCTCCACACACGCCCTCCTTCATGCGGAGGGGACCGGCCCGGGTGCCCCCTGCTGCGCGGCGCCGTACCCGCTCGCTCCAGGACACATAGCGACCATGGCTGCGCGCTCAGGGTGGAGCCCGGGGGCGCCCAGCCGCCCTCCCCCCCAGTGGCCACCGGGCAGCCTCCGCCCGCCCTTGCCCGCGCGTACCACGCCCGGCACGGCTGCTGCTGGTGCTGCCGGACACCCCTCCGCCCTCCCCCCTCCGCCCGTTCAGACCACCGGCCTCGTGGTCCATACATGCGCAGGACCCACAGGGAGGGTGGCACTAGCGCTCAGCGCCCAGCTCTCAGCCCTCAGTTCCCAGTTGTTTCAATCGGGAGAGGCATGCGCCCCAGGCTTCTCTATTGAGGATGCCTCTCAACACCCCCCCCCCCGAACCCCCGAACGGGTCAACGATCCTCTGCTCGACGGTCATCAGTCAGCTATTCGCCCACGGACTGAACCAAACCCCCGACCCCCCCCCCCCCAACCCGACCCGACCCGGGGGGGGCGCACCTTCGGCGTGGCGTGCACTCGCAGCTGCACGGCGCCCACCGTGGCCAGGATGCCCACCTCGGCCACCCCCACCCGCTCGCCCGCGCGGAGCACCACGTCGCCCTGCCTGCGCGCGCGGGGAGTGCCGGGTTCAGGCGGAGTGGGGACCTCCCTCCCCGCCCCCGTTTCATGCCAAATCATTGTCGACCGCTGGTGCATTGCTCTGGTGTCTCTGGGCGGGAGTAATCGCGGCCGTAACCGCCCACTATTCCGGCGTGGGCGCACTCCTCTCCCCGCCGCCCCCCGGGCACCCTCTGAGCCAACCTACATGATGTCGGACCCAACAGGCCGGATGTCCTGCCCCGCCCTGGCCGCCTTGTTGATCCGCACACGCCGCTGGCCGCCCTCCCCCGCGGCCGGCAGCGGCTCCGTATCCTCCACCTGAATGACCGCATCCGCACCGGGGGGCACTGGGGCGCCTGCGGGGCCGGCGAGCACGCGTGTTCGCGGGCCATCATGGCAGGGGCGGATGGGAGGGGTGGGCAAGGGCTGGAAGGGGCGGGAGCTGGGACTGGGGAGCGCGGAGCTGCGCCCGAGGAGGCGGGAGGGGCAACTTGGGTCGGTCACCGCGCATGCCTCACGCCTCCCGACCATCCCGCGTGCATGTCGAGCCGTCCAGGAACGCGGGCGCCCGTCCCAGGCCTACCGTACTCGCCTTGGCCGGCGGGGAAGCCCCAGGCGGCCATCTACCCCCCTGGCGGCTGCCGCACGCGACCCTCCCAGCCCAACCCCCCAAACCCCGCCCCATTCCTCGAGCCCTGCCCACCCGCTGCGATGCTTTCCGCTTTACGCGGTCGCCCGCTTCCCGAGCCACCCAGTTGCCCCGGTTGCCTCCTAGCCCGGCCTGCCCCTGCTGCCTCTCCCCGCCCACCCGTGGTGATGTAGGCCACGGTCCCCGGCTGCACCGGCAGGTCGTCCAGGTGGCCGGCGCGCGACTCTCCCACCACCGGGTATTCGCCCACCCCGTCGGACGACACGACCGCGTAGCCATCCTGCGGGGTGGGATGGGGGGGGGTGGGGGTTCAGGCGTAGGGAAGGCGCCTTAGAGGCCTCAGGCGCATGGCGTCCCGAACCGCGGGGGCCGGAGGGAGGGGGGCAAGTGGCAGAGGAGTGGAGAAGTTGGAAGGCGATTTCAGTCTGGAAAGCCCGGGGCGCACAAGGGTAGGGGAGGGCACGCGTGTTGAAAAGGACACGCGTGTGTGCACAGTCGGAGGGGTTAGGGGGGATGCCTCCGCGTGGGGCTCGCCCGTTGGTTGGTGTCCCGCCACGGGCGAGGCTCATTAGTACTGCAACCCCGAAGACGCCAACGGGGACTGCGCAGGACATGAGAACGCAGATAACTTAAACGTGTCTAGGAGGCGGAACAGGAGGTAATGGTGTGTAGCCGGCCAGCCAGGCCGCCACAGGGCGGTACGGTTCTACCTTAATGGAGGCGGGGAAGGGCGGCAGGCTGTCAGGGGCCAGCACCTCCTTTGCTAGCACGCGGCCTGTCCAGTGGGGAGGTGTGGACGCAAATGGCGAGGGTTGGGGGCGTGGTGTGACCCCCTGGGGTCGGGGGTGCATATGGTGTGCGGCGTGGAGGCTGCATGTGTGTGGCTGCGAGGGGTATAGGCTGCTTGCAGCCACGTGTCCCGGTCAAGCCTCACCCAGTGCCCCCGCGAGTCCGACGGTGACGGCGCCCAGCGGCCGCGTGTTTGCGAGCACGATGGCCTGCGCCTCGGGTATGGGTATCATCTTGTAGGCTGACCCCATTTTGAAGTTTTTTGTTCGTTGGATCTGCGGCAGCAGCAAGGGATTTGCTTGAAGGGCGGGAGGAGCTGGAGAGTCCAGCGGCCGTACAGGTGTACGATGGGTCGGCTGCGTATGTGTGTCTTTCTTGGTATGCGTTGGGTATTTTTTTTCATGATGTCCAAATAAGGAGTGCTGCTTATTCTCTTATCTGCATTGGTTTTGAAGCCGACCTTGTCAGTTTGCGTCAAATTGAGTGAGACCTCTACCTGACCCCGGCATCTACCTGACAAGAGTGACTAACACAGCACACAACTAGTTGAATGGCCGATGTGCAGACCGCTCCCGAGCTCTGTCTCCGCTGTCACAAGGAGCCCATCGCGTACTTGACCCTGCCTTGTCGGCACAAGACGCTCTGTGCAGGCTGTGCAGCTCGCGTCGCCACAGGTGCGACAATGCCACGTCGGCATGTTCCTTGCGACATGCCCGGCCCGGCCGCCCCACAGTTAACTTAGCTGGACGTCTGCCAATACTTTCTGGCAGTGCAGAAGCGATAACCGTGTATGTGTCCGTAACCCTCCCATCATTCTGACCCCTCCAGCGGACCCCTTGACCACGCCTGACCCCTAAAACTCCACAGGGGGCAAGTGCTGCCTGTGCCACAAGTTTTTCCAGAAGCTCAAGCACCTTCCAAAGCCCGGAGAGGAGCCGGAGGACGACGAGGAGACCGAGGAGGAGGAGGACGAGGCCGCTGACCAGGAGGACGACGACGAGGACGACGCGGGGGCCGATGGCGCCGCAAAGCCCCCGCAGTAGTGACTCCCAGGAGAGGAAAGCGGCGCAGGGGGAGGCCGCCCACGCCCACACCCACGCCGAAGCAGTGCGCAGCTCTCATGTGTGGAGGGACAGCAGCAGCAGCTGTGTGGCCTTGGAGATCCGACGCGCGGGGCGTGCGCACCCACAGGACCCCTCCGACACTGTGCGACACCGCGGCGGCGACGGCGCGCGCGGGCCCCTCCCCCGCCTCCGGCTGCGCGGCGGCGCGCCGGCGTCGGCAGCCGGCCTGGGCAT
>LSYV01000027.1:728044-747585 GCA_001584585.1 Gonium pectorale | reverse complement strand
AGGGGGGGAGGAGCGTGCGGGTCGGGTTGGGCCTCAACCCGCGCATCGCAATGAGGGCCGCGTTGGGCGGCGCACCGCGTGGCAGGCCGCACGAGGCGCGCAGCAGGGCGGCGTGGCAGCGGCCATGACTCTGGCGGGCTGCTGGCAGCGACGGTAGAGGCGCCGCGGACACCGCCGTTGCTCGTGCGACCAAAGCCCACACGCGCACGCGTGTTTGGTGATTCCCTCCACGTGTCCCCGGCGTCCGCCGAACGTATTGGCACCGCTGGATGCTATGGCGGGTCGGGAGCCAATCGGCTCGTGTGGCCTGCAGCCCCTCTCTCTGTATCTGTTCGTACGCCGCTCCGTCCGCACTTGTATACCCCCCACCTGGTCACCCGCCCGGGCGAATGCGGATGGCGTCCAGCCCGCTCTCACCAGCTCTGTTTCTTCCCTAACCCCGCCCTCCCCCTCACACACACACACACACGCACGCACACGCCCGTCCCCACCCACCCACCTCCCGGGCGCAGGCGCAGCCACGCAGAGGTGGTGGTGCGGTCGCTGGGCGGGCGGGCGGAGCTGGAGGCCTTTATCCGCGGCTGGCGGGCGCACTTCCTGGCCAGCATGCGCCCGCGCTTCCTGCCGCCGCATTGGCGGGTGGACGCGCGTGTGGCCAACAGCGCCGCACCCGAGGAGGAGGAGGAGGAGGAGGAGGAGGGGGAGGGGGAGGGGGAGGAGGAGGAGGAGGAGGAGCAGGGGGAGGGGGACGCCAGGTGGATGGAAGGCGTTAGATAGCGGTGTCTCCCTGTGTGCCTCCTGAGATGCCTGCAGGAGGTCCGGAAACGCCTCTGCGGGAGCCTCACCTGCTGCCTCCGTTGTGGCCTCCGGAAATGCCTTTGCGGTGGAGTGTGGTGGAAGGGCTGTCGCGGTCGGTGGGGCCGGCGGGCCGCCCGCACAGCGGCAGCCGCGGCGGCGCGGCTGACCGCTTTGCCAAGCTGGCTGCCGGATCGTGGATGTACATCATGGGCGCCTCTGCCAGCTCCACTCGCGACAAGCAGCTCGCCTCGGCGCTGCAGCTGGACCCGCGGACAGGCCTGACCACCATCTGAGCAGCTGCAGCTCCTCGCGCCTCTCCTGCGCATCTCCTGCGCCTCGTGGCGGCGGGGGTGGAGTCATTCGCAGGGCCGACCGGCCAGCTGGCTGGGTTGGACTGGGCTGGTGGGGGGCAGCAGTAGGGCTGGGGACGGAGCGGCGCTGACCGGCCGGGCCGGGCTGGGCTGGGCTGGGCTGGGCCGTCATGTGTTCCGCTTCCTTGAGCACGCCGGTCGCGGGCTTCAACGGTGGGGGCTTGGCATGGCTTAGCAGGTGGTGTGGCGTGTATCTTTAATGAAACAGTGGTGGTGGCGGGCGTTTCACCCAGGAACTAGTCCAAACCCACTACCCAGGAACTAGTCTAAAGGTTGCTTGCCCATGAGCGAGGCCAGGGGCCATGGAGCGCTGGCCGGCAGCAGCCGCCGCGGCCCTGTGTGACCACCCTGGGTGCGGCGCCCTGGGCTCCGGGCCGGGGCTCCGGGCTGGGGGCGAATGGAGTGCCCCCAGCGTCTGGCGGCGGGGTGGCGTGTGTACATGCGTTGTGAGGCAGCCGTGGTTGGCTCACCTGCGCAACGCGCCTGACGTGCCCCAACGCATGAACGGATGCCGCTGCTCGCTGTCATGACGCTGTTATGACGCTGAGTACTGCCATGTACCGCATGGCTGCTGGTACGGTACGGTACTGTACGGTGCTGTGTTGGTGTGCACCCGCCGGCGTCGCACCGCCCGCCGTGCACCGCGGTATGCCTGGAGGTCGGGTCGGCCGCAGGACAGCACTGCCGCGCACCCGTCTCCCGCCGCTTGCAGCCGTATGCCCGTATGCTTGCGCGGCGCCACCGCAGTACAAGGATACCGCGGCGTCGTTGTCAGCTGTAACAGGCGCCCTAACTATGACCACGTTGTCAGCGAGCTCACTCACTCAGGTGGGGGCTGTGTGTACCGCGCCGCCGTACAGTGCCATGCCGTGCAGCGTAAGCACAGTTGGCCCATGGGGGCAATGCCACGCCCGCCCGCCATGACAGCAGCACATACATGCCGGTACATTCGCATACCGCCGCCGTGCCGCCTCTGCCTACCTCGTCCATCTACCTCCACCTCGTCCCGCACACCTCTGCACCACCACGTCAGGAACAGCATCCGGTGCGCTCGATCGCTCTTGCCGGGCCCATCATGCTCGCTCGCTCCGGTGGGAAGCATAGCAGCTGCATTCCCTTCCCTGTGTATGCGTGTATGTATGTGTGTTGGAAAGGAACAACGCGTACGACGAGCGTAAGTGTGTGTGTGTGTGGGCGTGCGTGCGTGGGGCGGGCTGCCTCCCAGCTTCACGCACGTACCCAAGCACGCACTCGTACACATCACCAGCAGGTGATCAGCAGCAGACCGGCCCGGGACCACGGGACCTGGCGTGAAACCACTGCGAGCGACCTGCGACTGCGTCCGTTGCGGAGGTTGCGGTCATAGTGAGTTAGTGACCAACACTCCCGGTTGGAAGAGGCGCATCGAGACCGCTGCGCGTTGCTGACCCGATCGCGTTATGGCCTCGAAGGGGGGCGTCACCAAAGCCAGAGTGCGCGCAGTGTCGCTGTGAGCCGAAGCCGTGAGACCCAACCGGGTGATAACCATGTATGTGGCTGCTGGCGCTGGGCGATAGCGGATCGATCGGGCGGGTTCGCTTCGTGTAAAGCGAGTAGGCAATGCGACTGATCATGCACCATCTCGCCGCCGGGCATGGACTATGGCGTGATGAGCCCCGCGGGTTATTTTCAGACGGTCCTCCCTCGCTACGGGGCCGGCGTGCCATACCCAGGTCATCGTGCCGTACGTCACAGGCGTATGGCGATGCAGCCCAATCAACATAGTCCAGCAGCACAGCTCATGCAACTCTGCTAAAAGGGACGACGACCAGAGCAACTGGCTTGCGGGCTTTGGTTACTCACATTGTTTTCAAATGTCGTGAAATTGAACAGGGCACCAGCTTTAGTCAATCGCCCAGCAAGCCAACGTAAATCAAAGTTGGACTCCAGATCTGCCGACAGCCGCAATGTCGGCAGCGCAACAGCCAAGGTCCGCGCGCCCATCGCGCGTGTGGTCGCAGCTGTTGCCCGAGTTGGCGGAGAAGATCGTGGGCTGCCTGGACTCCAACGAGGTTCCCAGCTTCCGCCTTGTCAATAAGGCCGCGGCAGCGCAGTTCCGCGCGCCGCGCCACACCACCTATCGGCTGTCGCAGCCCGTGCCGCCCCACGCCTTCGCGGCGCACTGGCTCGCCCCGGGCGCCACTCGGGGCCTGACGCTGAAGAATCGGCGGCAGCTGCTGTGCCTCACGGCGGCCAGCGGCGTGGTGGCCAACTTGAAGGTGGCGGTGCAGGCAGCGGGCTGCCTGCCTACGGTCGAGGTCTTTGAGGCAGCCGCGACGGCGGGCCAGCTAGACTCGTGCGTGTGGCTGTGGGAGCACGGCTGTCCCGTAGAGGAGCCTGAGTTTAATGAAGAGAGCGATCTCCTGGCTGCCGCTGCGGGAGGAGGCCACCGCCACGTGTGCGAGTGGCTGCTGGGCCTGGGCCTGATCTGGGTACAAGTTGGGGCTCACGAGGCAGCACGGGGCGGGCACGTGGACCTGACGGACTGGCTGCTACAGCAGCGACCGCAGCTAAGTGTGGCCACGGACCTCTCCGATGGGAAGGAGGGCAGTGTGAGTGGTGCTGCCCACGGCTGTGATCTGCCCACCCTGCAGCGCCTGTGGCGGGACTCAGGAGATCCGGATGGATGGGCTACGGAGGGTATCCTAAGGGCCGCTACTGGCAGCCCCACACCCGACTGGGCCGCCAAGGTGGAGTGGCTGGAGGCGCAGGGCTGCCCGCAGCAAGGTCCATGGTGGGCTGCAGCCTGCCCGGACGCGGTCGCCCGCCTGGCCTGGCTGCGAACCCGCGGCTTTCCCCTGGACCCTGTCTGTGCCAAGGTCGCTGCGGGGAAGGGCAATGCGGCGGCGGTGCAGTACCTGCTGGAGGAGGCTGGTGTGCCGACGAACAGCTACGAACAGTACCATGTGGTTGACGCCGCCGCCCGTGGTGGCCACCTGGCTGCGCTGCAGGCGCTGCACGCCGCTGGCTGGTCGTTCACTGCTCGCGACTGGTGGTTGGGCGGCCACTGCGCACACACTGCAGCGTCTTGCGGCCACCTGCACGTGCTGGCCTGGCTGGTGGAGGCGTTTGGCGTGGGTGCATTGAGGATGGGCCCAGACCTGTTCGCGGAAGCTGCCAGGTCAGGGAGCGTGGAGCTAATGGCCTGGCTACAGGAGCACGGCTGTGTGTGGGATGCTTCCACCTTCACCGGATCCGCTGAGTCGGGCTGTGTGGCGGCGGTGGAGTGGCTGGTGGCGCAGGGCTGCCCCATGGAGGTGCGAGGAGGAGGGCATAGGGACAGGGGCACCCGGGGGAGGGGTACCCAGGAGTGCTTCCTGGGAGGGCTGGCCGGCGAACTCAAGTGTTTCACTCTGGCCCTCTCGTACCCATCTCTCACTGCTGGCCGCATGAAGTCGGCGGGGGTGCAGGGCGCAACTCAGACTCTCGAACCGCGGCGTTTCATACACACTGTTACTGGGTGGCAGCCATCCTCACGTGGGGCAGCTTTTACGCTCTTGCCAGAATAAAGATGGTGGGGGAGGCTCCAGCTAGCTGCCGCCGATGAATGAAGCCTCCTTCTTGAAAGGTTTCCTTCTGCAGTCTACTCACCCCCCTTGCCCGCCCTCGGGACATTTCCCTTCTTGTCTTCAGGAGGACGGTGCGCCCTACGTGTCTGTTTGCCGCAACGGCGACCTGGCCATGGCGCGGCTGCTGCGGCGGCTGGGTGTGCCGTGGGGCCCAGTCCGGGACACCGCGCCCTTCGTCCCGGGGAGCGTTGTCATAGACGCCGCCCAGGACGCGCCAGTGCCCATGCTGCGCTGGCTGCTGGAGGAGGGCTGCCCGGTTGGAGACTATGAGGCCGCCCGGAGGGCAGCAGCTGACAGGGCCCACCACCGCGGCTGGGAGGAGGCCGACGAGCTGTTGCAGGCGCATCGGCATGCGCAACAGGGAATGGCTCGTCCTGCGGCGGCGGTGGCAACAGCGGGGGGTCTGGCGGTGTGATGGGAGGCGGGGCGGTTAGGGGGCACCGGACTGTCTAGGTCGCAGGATTGGGGGTGTGGGGTGTGGGCTCGGGCGCTCGTTCCGGGGGGTGCCCACGGAATGAGCTGATCTGTCGCACTGTGAGGGTGGGACCGCTGTATTCCGACGGCCCTACTTGCGGCCTGCAAACCGGTTTAGGGGCGCACTAGGGGCGAACACTGCATCATAAAGGGCGAAGGCAATCGAAGGGGATGAATACAGGATTGAGGTGTTTCCTTTAAGTGTTGGCTGTGTGCTCATACTGTGGGCATGCAGTTGAGGGTACTCAGCCCCACACCCGGATGTGTCGGGTTGGCACTACAGCAGGTGGTGTGTTTGGCTCTTGCAGGTTGGCCAGCGGGAGGCTCGTTGCTCCCCAGCATGCATGGGGGCGCTTATGGGATGGGGTGGGTTGGGATGGGATGGGATGGGAGACCCCTTGATATCTGAGCGGCGCTGCGTGCTGAACTGGGGACATTCTTGTTGTTGACTGTGCCGTATGACCGGCCGCAGCGCCTTGCTCTTGGCACGGAGGACTGTGAGCTGGAGATCCGTTGGGCGGTGCTGGCGCTGTTAGAGGAAGCTGGTTGCACGTCGCTGCAGTGTCTTTGGATTGGCGCACGTCAGGGGCTCAAGTATCATGAGGTCCACGGAGGGCTGGGCTTGGGCGACATGTACCTCTTGCAAGTGGCCCCTCCGCCTGCCTGCTTGCTGCGGCACGGGAACAGGGTCTGTGGGCGCCCAGGCCAAATCGCTGTGCTGCTTGCACCCGGCCCACACTCAAGTTGACGCAACCTAATTCCCAATCCCCTAGGTCGTAATATGACAAGCGTTTGCCGCGCAGTTCCTGGTGGAGCCGGCGGGTCTTTGCCTGGCTGGGGCCCCACGGCACCGTGGCCATGGCGGGTACAAGCAACGGCGTGCTGCGGGTTAAGGAAATGGAATCCGGCGCCTTCCGTACCGTATGGTACGGCAGTGGAGCGATGGCGCCGGTCGTACCGTAGGGCTTGAAGGCCGTGCCTGACTGGTGCGGGCGGAGCTGCCGTTAAAGGGCGGTTGGCGCCTGCGGCGGGTCGTTGGCCGTTACCGTTGGCCCGACGATGGGTTACAACATTACGGCGGGCGTGGTGAGCAGCTGCTGCAATGCCGGCCGGCGGTGACTGTACGGCCGTCCAGAGGCGGGCTGCCGGACACGGCGTATGTAGCGGTGGCGGTGCCGGACGCGGCGTACGTTCTCCGCCTGCTTGCCACTGTGGGGCGGGGCTTTCAAGCAGGTATGATTTGAGCTGCCCCTGGAGCTGGAGGCGGGGGGGCTGGCGGATGTACGGCTCCCGTACACTGTCGTCGTCGTTTGTGTTCCAGCAATAGGCCGCCGTGGTGCATTCTTTCCGGTGCTGCACGTCCTAGTTGCACGTGGGGGGGAGGCGCTGCGGGGCTTTCAGTCGTACTACCGAGGCTCTGACCTCGCCCTTTGCTTCCGTGGAACATCGATAGCCCGTTTTGTCCTCCAACGAGTAGCAAGGCCTGCTGCGTCTCGGGGGTGTCCCCACGGCCAGCTTGATGCCGTACAGGCGCCGTACATGTGGGCCGCACCCGCCACCCTCCCCACCCGGCCCGACCCGACCAGCTTGCCGCGGAGCCCCGCGGCTCCTCCGCCACCTGCCTCAGCCCTTTGGTCCCTGCCCGGCCCCTCACCGCACCCCACCCCCTGGCATGGAAAGTGCTGTTGCATGCCCGTGGGCCCAGTCCCGCAGCAACCCTACCGGACGCCACCGCCCCCTCTGTTGGAGGCTGAGGCGGGACGAGGAGGCATTGAGGAGGTGGCAGGGGCGGCGCAAAGCAAGGCGGCGGAGGAGGGCTGAGGCCGCAGCGGGCGGAGAGGCGGGTGTCGCTGGGTTGTCGGTTGTCGGGAGGGTGCCGACATCCGACAGGGGCACGCCCGGAGAGGGTGGGGTAGGGGCAGCTGCGGAAGGACACTCTGTGCCATGGAGGCGGGGCAAGAGGCGGCCGCGGGGGGAGGAGAGGGGTTCGTGCGGCGGCGGGGGTGGCGGCGGCAGGGTGTTGTATACGGAATACGGTCATGCGCGCTGGCCTGGATACGTCCATGCCCCCCCCCCGGCTTAAACGGACGTGTAACCTGTAACCTGTAGAGCCGTGCCGAACGCGAACAACATGGCTCTCCATGGTTGACCGAGCGAGCCGGGCGGACGCCTCCCTAACGCGTCGATGGCTGACAGGCTCGAGTACGACAGTTGTCCTGCCTATGAGGAGTGAGTCGTCCCTCTCCCTCGATCCCTTTCCCGTGCATGCGCTCGGCGTGGGGCTGTGCGCGCTGCGTCGGGACTGTCGGTAGTCGGAAGCACGCGAAGCTGGCGCAGGGTGGACTACAGTGCGTGCGCGCAGAGCCGCTGCACCGTCGGCGGATCAAAGATGCGAAGGCCGACGGTGGCAGCCTGTTGCTTGAGTGCTTTGGGTCCCGTTGGTCACGGTGCTGGGAGGGGGACGGGGGACAAACCCGCCCTGCAAATACGGTATCTTCATTTCCAGAAGGTATGACGACACACACCGATAAGGGCGCGGCACTTGTTTGGGGGGGTGGCCGTGTGCTTGCCTCGTGCTCGGGCCCGATGCGACAGCTGGACCCTCCCATCCATAGACCGGGTTCCTGCCTCCATCCTTGTCATGGACAAGGATACCTATGTCGTACGATACTACGTGCAGTGCTGCAGCTTGCTCGCCGCAGGTCCAGGCAAACGGGGGCCAAGGGACAACAATCCCGCCATGAGGAATCTGGGAACGACTTGGCTGCCAGAGCACATACACTAGGAGCGAGCGAACCGAGGACCACTACATGTCGAGGCTACGGAAGCGCAACGAGACCACTGTAACGTTACATGGTATGAGCCACCAAGAGGCTGAGTGACAAAAGAGGCAGAGCGAGCCCGAGGAAGCGCAAGAGAGATAGAGAGAGCACACGACCAGCAGGCATACCCCATGCCGTGCAAGCTCCGGAACCAGCACGAACACAGGACCGGCGGTACTACGTCACGGCACCTGTTACACCCCGACACCTACGCCTCGAGCTGTGTGTTTGCCGGCATCCCCTCGCTGAGGGTAGTCTGTGCAAGAGCATGGGGACATAGCCGGAGGGATGAAACAGGATCTGTTCCACCTAATCCAGGGGATGTGGGTCGGTCAGGGATCCAAGAGGGGTTGTCTTATCACGTCGGGTCCAAATCCTGCAATTCACCAATCCAAACCACGGCCTCATCTGCGTCCAGCAACCCCTGCCCCGTGGATATGAGCGTTTTGGTATCTCCGTGACCAACCCCAGCGCCTAACCCATATCTATTTCAACTCCAGCCAACGGGGATGGGGGGCGGCGGGCGGGGGCGGGCGCTGGCGGCGCGGGGTAGGCAGATAAATTGCAGATACCAGGGCGCGCTGGCTTGCGGCTGCGTCGCGAGCATCGGAAGCCAGTCCTCCTGTGGCGAGCAGTCGGGCAAACAAGTCTCCCGCGAGCGCGTGTCCCTTTCCTTGCGAGCCTTGCGTGCCCGCTACCGTATGGTACGCCAGACCTGTTCGCATACCGGGGTCAACGGCCGGGCGACATGCCTAAGTCTGACCACCCCTTCTAAAATAACGAGCCCTTTTAAGACGGCGGTTGCATGGGAGCGGCAGCCGGCGATTCCCGGCAATGGCCTCAGGTTCGCAGCGGAACCCCTGATCATGCAGAGGAACATGCTTCAATGCAAGATAACGGCAAGATCTACGGACACTGGGGCCTCGGGCAAGCTGCAAGTGCACTACGCTCGACGCGAATGTACTGCCCAACTTGAACGGAAGGCCGGAAGGCCACCTACATAAGCGGACCGCTGGTACTTATTGCCCATTGTCACCCCTGTTGCAAGGAGTCCTCTACCTGCTAGCTCTCATCAACCGGCTCGACGCTCCGACGACCATGGCACCCCGGCATCTCCTAGGCGCTGCGCTGCTGGCCTGCAGCTTATCCCTAGTGCTCTCGTTGGACAGCGACTTCACCTTCGGCACCACGCGGGTAAGTGCCCTTGGTCGTAAGGGCCGCGACCTTCGTGACTAAGGTGGAGAAGGCTTTGTGGCTGGCGGGTCAAGAAATAGAGGCCCGGTGCCGATCAGGGCTCTGCAGAGCCTTGGAGGTTGCGCGATGGTCGTGGGGTCGCGTAGTGGGGCCTTTCGAGGGACCTTCGGCATGCGTGCGGCGCTTGCGGCCAGGTCGCCTCCGCACCTTGCCACGAGCCTCGATACCTAAGGCTTGCAGCGTGCTATGCTGAGCCGCCGCTCCCAAGCTGCCGCACAGAGCTTGCCGCCCGTTCCTCGCCCTGCAGGTTCGCTTCCTCGGCAACTCGCCCAACTTCCAGGTGTACCCCAACACGAGCCTGACCTCATACCTCCAGCTCAAGTAAGCAGACGACAGCGCGCAGACTCCTGGGAAGGGGGGAGTGCGGTGGCCGTCGCGTGGCATCAGCAGTTGACTCCCTCCCAGCCCTCCCCTTCGTTCATCCCCGCAACTCCATGCCCCCTGCCCACCGCGCCCTTCGCAGGTTCCAGAAGTTTGAGGAGCGGGACACGGACGGCAAGAAGGTCGGCGGGCACGGCGTCACCAGCCTTGCCTCTGCAGGTATCATTGGCCGTCGCGGGGATGTCCACATGGGTGCCTGCGTGCGGCCACGTGCGGGCGGCCGCGGACCCACCCGACGTGGCAAACCTCGCCTCCCGCCGTATTTGCAGCCAACGGCCCCGGCTCGACAAGACCCCTTTCCCCCCGCCATTGAGGATGCCTTCCAAACCCACTCCCCCCTCCGCATCTTCTCCCCTCCCCTTCCCGCTGCGCCCTCCTCCAGACCCCACCTGGACCACCGGAAACTACACGGCCAAGAATGGCGCCAACCTGACCTACGTCAAGATGACGCTCGACCCCACCAACCGCAACGAGTTCACCCTCGCCTGCCCAACCAACGGCAACAGCGGCCGCCGCTCGCTGCGCGAGACCGCCGCCCAGAACGCCGGCCGCAGCCTGCTCGCCGCCAGCCCCAAGGTGAGAGAGGGCCGATTTGGGCCAGCAAACGGCAACTTACACTTACCCAGCACGCCAGCAGTCCACGTTGGGCGGGCGGCGCGAACGACCTGGGCGCTCATGGCTTCGGTGGGACTGCGTTGTGACACCATCTTCGCTAATCTGGGTCCCCCGCCCCGGCCTGACAGGTTGTCGTGACCATGTTCTTCGGCGGCGCCAACGACTCGACCTTTCAGTACGGCTACAACAAGACCGTGACGGTGGCCAAGGGGGGCATCAAGTTCAGCGTCGAGTACAGCGACTGGTACGGGCGGCCTGGCTGGCTTGGGACTTGCGGGGACGGCGCCGGTCGTTTGGGAGGTTTGCCCAGGGGGCTCGGACCCCCTTGGTTGGATGCTGGGCTGTGCCGGGGCACGTTCTCGGCGCGACCCTCCGGTAGTCGGCCGTATCATGTTGGCCCCATCTTCGTCGGCCTCGTCACGTCCTGCCGTGTGCGTCCCCACCTGCCTCAGGCCCTTCTGCAACGACAACAACACCCTGGGCATGGAGATTGACATCCTGCTAAAGGGCGACGCAGCGGCCACTGGCATCACCACCGCCACCAGTGAGTGGCCGGCGGGCGGGCACGGGCACGGGCACGGGCACGGGCACGGGGCGCGAAGGCGCGTTGCGCGCCGGCTTTGCGAGCTTGTAATGCACTGCCACGTGTTTGTCTCGGCTTGGAACATGCTGGGCAACGTACAGTACTGGGCTGCATACGCCCACCCCTGCGTTCCGGCCTGGCGACGAGATGCGTGTGCGTGTGTGCGGAGCAGTATGCTCAACACAGGTCTTAAAGCAACATGAACAAAAACAACCTAGCCGGACACCACGTGATGTGTGTGTTGAAAGGGAACAACGCATACGTTATGTGTGTGTGTGTGTTGAAAAGGAAGACGCATATGACGAGCGTAAGCGCGAAAGTAATGGTGTCGTTGTAGGACCCAGCTCCAGAGGCAGTCGAAGGGGTGATGTGTGTGCGTGTGTGCGTGACGCGATGTTCCTGCTGGTCGCACTTGCGAACACGTGCGTTGCGGGGGCATCCCGCGCCCCAACGCCTGACCCTCATGAGACAGGGGCCCGGCTCATTGACCAGGCCATCCGTCTTCTTTTTCCTGACCACCCCGCCACACACCGCACCCTGTGCCCCCGCAGACAGCGACGGCACCAAGGTGCTCACCATCCCCGTCACGAACGACACCACGTCGTCCCTCTCCTTCGCCAACTATGCGTACGAGGCCTCCAACGGCAACCGCTCCATGTCGGTCTCGGTCGACCTGTCCGCCTCCGCCACCAAGGCCACCATCACGCTCAAGCTGCCCAACCCCAAGCCCAACACCACTGTGTACTACGACCCCACGGTCACCACCACCATCACCGCCACACCCGGCGCCGCCGGCGTCGCGCGCGTGACCCTGTGGGCGCTGCTAGCCGCTGTGCTGCTGAGCCTGCTGCTCTCGTAAGCGCGTTCTTTCCAGCGTGGCCGTGTGAGCCACGCGTGTTCTTGCGTCCAATCCTCCGGCCTCCGCAGACAGGGGTAGGAAGAAGGGAAGGCTTCATGACGACGAGTTAAGGAGGGGCTCTTTCTCTCCATTCCAGGCTGAGGGCTCCGGCCCAGAGTCAACGGACCGTGATTTATAATGAGCTTTATGGCTGAATTCTATGTTGCCATCACCGCAATAAAGTGCTTGGCGCTGTGCGCCGCTGCTGTTTTGTCCGGTCTGCTCTCGAAAACAAGTGGGTGGCGGGCTTGGCAGGCGTTGGGTGAAGAGAGGGGCGTAGGCACGTGCACAGAACAGTACATAGCCCCTCCAGAGTAGCTTCCCAACGGCCGCCGCGGGCGCTACCCGCCCCGACGGCAGCGTGCCCATACCCTGTCCGTGCGTGTTATTCCGGCAAGAGTGTGGCATTTGGCACGCACAGAAGCCTGTGTCCACGGTCTCTGTCTTGTTCTGAGGCTGGTCTGCGCAATCTGCAATCGTGCGTATTTCCCCAGTTTACTGCTCGCGTGCTCGGTATATATACATATGGATACATCGGCTTTGTGCCTTTATACGTGTCCGCTGGCGCCAGGGCATGTTCCATGTTGCAACATGCTGCGTGGTGTTGGTTGGCTGCACAGGAACGGAGGGTCCTTGTCTGGATTCTGGTGCAGGTCTCATGAGCTCGCATGTGCGGGAGGTTGCTCTTTGCGCTGAAAGGTGAAGCCGAGGAGCAGCGAACCGCCTGTCAATAATGCTCGGGAGCTCTGGACGGAGGAGGGGGCATACCTGTACATGCGCGCCACGCATACGTGGCTCCAGGTCTGCTGCCGTACGGTATTGTGCGCTGGTTCCAAGCGGCAGGGAGTGTCCTGCCGGCGGCTGTTTGGTTGGCGCTCCCAGGCGCAAGTGCCCTCCGTCGCACGCACCACCCAACTCGGGCTTCACGGCGCGTACGGTGCTGTTCCTGTCTTCAGGATTGCAGGCGCTTGTGGCCTATGGTGCCTGCTGTAATCTGACTGATGCGCCTGCCACGACCGCTGGGGGAGTGGGTGGGTGCACGGGGAACCATGGCCAGCGGGCGGAGCTGGGCAGCGGCCGGACTTCAACCCCCTGACTCCGCACGTGCAGCCCCCGGGGGTGCGAAGTTGCAGTCGTCTCAATCCATACCAGCCCTCGTAGGGCTGCACACCACGTACCCGCTCCCAAGGCGATAATGAAGCCATACAGGCCATGCCGGGCTTCCGCACGGCACCGCACTCCCACCTACACCGTACGGGTACGAGAGGGTCACGCCACCCGGGCGGGGCGCACGCAGCCGCCACCCACCTCTCCCGCACACGACCCCTCCTGAGCCGAGCGGCACCTTTCCCAGCCACACAGCCGGGGCGAGGGATAGCGCCCATCTCATGGGGCCCATGTCAGGGCGGCATGCCGGCAACTCGGCCACAGGGGCATTCGGTAGGGCGGGGCGGGGGGCCGCACTCCTCCCACCCCTCTGGCAGAACCACGCGCGGATCTATCGCTACTGGGCGGCACGCCGGCCTGGCTGCGCCCCGGGCCGCCTCCCCCCGAGCGATGCCAGGCCCCGACCTGCGTTCAGTACTCGGCCTTTGCAGAGCGCTGAGGGCATGCCCGCATTGCCACAAGGGCGCACACGCCGGCGCCCATCACTCGCCAGGAGGGGCCAGCGCGGCCAGATCTGCGCGCATCTCCGCCGTCCTGCCCCGTACCACCCATCCCGCCCGGCTGCCGCCGCAACCCACCTGCACACATGGAAAAACTCCCACCCTCGGATTCATCGCCCCCCAACGCGCCGCACCCCGCAGCCGCCTCACTTCCGTTGCGCGTCCGCACCACTCGCACCGCTCCCGTCCCAAAAGCTGCAGCGCCCGTGGACGTGGGCGTCATGGCGTCATGTGGTCATGTGCAGTGCAGGAGGCGCCCCACTCGCCACCACACGGCTCGCAAGGCGGACCAGCAACACATAACCGCACCGCACCTCTCTTCACTGTGCGTTCCCCTCCCACCCTCCCCGCCCTCGCCGCACACGCCCCTCACACGCGAACCCACTTGGCCGGCCCGCTCGCGCGCCCGGCGCCCGCCGGCGCAGCACACCCTGCCGCCGCCGCCGCCCCCGCCTCCGTCCCCGCCTCCTCGTCGCCCTCCGCTCGGCGCTTTGCTGTGCCGCCGCGGCGCGGCGCCGCCACCAGCGGCGCGGAGCGCAGGCTGCGGAACCAGGCGCGGTACCGCTCTAGACGGCCCTCCGAGATGGCCTCCCGAATGGCCTGCAGTTGGGGCATTGGTTGGTTGGTTGGTTTGATGGTCAGTATAGCTATGGACCGTCAGCCCCGCGCCGTTGCCGCTCAGCAACCACATTGGGACAGAGCCGTGCTCACTCCACCGTCACGGCCACCCATGCCCGTACCAGTGCCGGCCGCGGCGCCCGCTGTTGCGTGCAGACGTGCAGAGCCGTCCCGGGCGCCTCTCTCCTCTTCGTTCTTCTTTCGCCTCTTCCCTCCCTCGCTAGCCCCTGCGCCCGGCTGTCCTCCCCCCCCCCATCCACCACCACCGCCACGCCCCTGCGCGCCCCTGTCTCTACCTGGCAGAAGGCCATGGTGTGGCTGGTGTTGTGCGCCTCCAGCAGCACGTCCGCCAGCATCTCGTGCGTGTTGAGCAGGTGGTGCGTGTAGGCGCGGGTGTGGTGGCGGCACGCGAAGCAGCCGCAGCCGGGCAGCAGGGGCCCCTTGTCCAGCCTGAAAGCAGAGCAGCAGAGCAGCAGAGCATCAGCAGCAGCAGGCGGCGGGGAGCAGCGGGGTGGGTAGGGAGCATGCGTGCCTGTATTGACTCCTGTGAACTCCCAAGCAGGCGTCGGGGCACAGGGCCGGAGGTGGGGTGGGCCCAGGCCGGGGTGGGGCGGTGGGGACTTGTTGGGACGGCGTGGGGCAGGAGCGGGGGCAGCGAGGCTGCTCAGAGCTGCGGAGGTCAGGTCAGGTCCAAGTTTGGGATGAATCCAAACTACCTGTACGACGTTGACCAGAGGTTGATCTTTGTGTCGTCCGCGCCTATGGAGGCGTCCGGCGCCGGGCCGGCGGCGGCGGCAGCGGCGCCGTTGGTGTCCGCTGCCGCCGATGTCGTCCCCTCCTGTGCTGGCTGCCAGTCCTGCGGAAACGTGGGGAGGGCGCCAAGTCAACGAGCCTCCGGGTGACCCTTTGAGCGAGGTTGGTGGGGTCCCAGGGCCGCCGTCGCGGGGGAATCCGAGCGAGCCCGTTCGCTGCTGCTATCCCGCCAGCTGCCACGCAGAGTGGCCACGTACCCAACTCGGTACGCGCCCAGTGCCCCTGCGCCCTCCCCTTCCGTGTTCCGTCACTCACCGGCGGCGGGCGAAGCGGGAACGTCAGCGCGTAGCCGCCCGCCGTCACCTACAGCGGAGGGGCCGGGACCACGGAAGGACAGGGCCACGAGGGTGAGCCGACTCGAGTGCAGTGCACCGGCCGGCTTACCAGGAGGTGGCGGGGGGGGCGGGGGCTGGAGGCTCAGGTGGACAGGGGCGGGCCGCAGCCCGCCAGAGCGGCAGCGCCGCCGCCACCACCGTGCCCCTCCGCCGTACGCCGCACCGTTGCTGTAGATAGAGTCGTGGACAGCTTGCGCCCTAGTAGATAGCACCGCCAGTAGGCGCCAGAAACCCGCCAAACGCATCAGATTCCAATTGGAACTACCAGATAGACGTGCCACGCCAGGAGCCACACGGCAGCTGCGGGCCTGTAGGGTGCTCGCGCGGACGGGCCGTGTCCACTCCTGTCTTACCCCAACACTCGTTCCGTTACCATGCCGCCTGCCCCCTGCCCCTCGCGTCCGTCTCGGGACCCAGGTTCTCCAGAACCGGAACCAAATTTCGCAATTGGGGGTGGTCTGACTAAACCAGTGGTTGGTTCCGCCCCGTGGCCGCACCCGACGACGACGATAGCGCCCGCCCCCATGCCCAGCGGTCGCCGGCCATGTTGGTCTCCTTTCCCCCACCCGAATGCACCCACCTACTGCACGCCCTGCAATCTCCACCCCCCTCCCACCAACTACACCCACCTGCGGCGCCGCGTGCGATCCCCAACCCCTCCCTATCACACAACGCATGCCAGCCCGCCGCCCCCCACTCGCCCCCCAGAAGCCGCCCACCTGCGCCACGTAGGCGCAGTCCAGCAGGTCCACCCCCGCCGCCACCGCCTCCAGGAGCTCCTCGGGCGAGGACACAAGTCCCGACGCAAAGACCGGCCGGGAGTCCAGCGAGCCGCCGGGCAGGGCGTCCAGCGACGCGGCGATGAGGGCGGGGCGGTCCTCCGGGGCCTCGCCGGTGCCCAGCCCGCATAGCGCGTAGCCTGGGGCCGTGGGGAGGATGGCGGGTGGCGGGGGCCGGTGGGGGAAACCATCGTGTCAAGGGCTGGGAAGGGTTCCTACTAAGTAGGCGGGAGTGGGGGTGAAGGCGGCGGGGACGCTGACCGTTCCGCGGACTGAGTTCCCCCCTCCCCCACCACCCGCCTCACCGCCGACTCCATCCCGCTCGCCCACCGCCGCCGCTGCCCTGGTGCGTTCCGCCGGCAACGCCCCGCCCGCCAGCGCCGCCAGCGCCAGGCTCCCGGCCAGCGGCCCCCCGCCACTCGAGGCCGTGGCTCCGTCAGCGGCGTTGCGAACGGCACCAGCCGCCGACGTCGATGCCGGAGCCTGATCGGCGGGCTCCGCCTGGGGGGCGTCCTGTGGCCCTGTGGGAGGCGGCTGCTGCTCCTGCTCCTGCTGCGGCTGCTGCTGGTGCGTTGCGTGCAGGCGGAGGCACGCCTCCAGCCAGGCCGTCGTCCGCTTCACCGAGGCCGCCACGCGCTTGGGCTTGGCGTCGGCGGTCACCTGCGGTGTGCCGGCAGGGGGTTTTGAAGGAAACAGGTTTCAATAGGAGAAGACTGGACAGGGGGGGCCACTCGGTTGCAGCGCCCGGGGCCGTCCCGCGAAGCGGGTGGAGGCGCGAGCCCACAGGTGCCTTCCGCGCGAAGCATATGGGGCATGACGCGGCCTGCGTGAGATGCGGGCATTGGCGGTGGCGACCAGGCGAGGGGCCCGGGGCGGGAACTCGCAGGGGTGTGAGTCCGTCCAAGGGGTCGGGAGCCCGCGAAGGGCCGGGGTCTTACAGGGGGGGAGGGGGGCGGGTCCCTCACCTCGTCGCAGAGCGTGACGTACAGGTCCGGCTGCAGCGCCGCCACCGTCTCCATGTACCGCTCGGGGCTCACCTGGCGCGGACGGAGGGAAAGGGGTTACATCGGCGAAGGTACGACACGTACGCGGTACAGCATGTACGACAGCCACGTACGATCAGCAGTGTCGGACGCCCATTGTCGCCCGCTGCAGACGGTTCGGAACGCTCCGGCGGTCCTCCGTCCAAGCGGTTCGCGCCCCAAGGGCCTCGTGGCTGGCACACCCACGTACGGAATCCGGCAGGGCCCCAGTCCGGAGGGGCCAGGACCTACGCCCGCACTGGCCCACAGCGGTGCGGAACACAACGTCTCACAGCCCCACAGCCCCACACACCGTGTGTCCGCCGCTGTGGATGGAGACGTAGAGCTCCTTGTCCGTGCTGGGCCGCGCGCCGAACTCGTACATGGTGGGGTCCCGGTTGCTGGCCAGCACGGGCAGACCCTCCAGGCACAGAAAGCCGTGCGCGCCCCGGCCGTACTCACGCAAGATGGATGCGTTCGGCATGTCCAGGCTGCGGGAGCGCGGGTCGCAAGGAGCATCGGGGGGCCAATGGTGAGGGGATCAAGTGGGCATGTTCGGACAATTTCGTGTGTTTTTGCACAGCCATTTGCACCCCGAGAGCACGAGCAGCCTCCCAAGAGCTCACAACTGGATGACGCTGAGCTGCACGCCTTGGACGGCGGGCGTCACAGAAGCCACCATGTCGGGCGTAAGCGAGAGCGGCCCTCCGCGGCGTGTGTACAGCAGGACTGCCGGAGTTTCAATGCTGCCATTCTTCGTAACAAGCACACCGCATCGCGATCTGCCGTCCCTGGCCTTCACGGTGAAATGCGGCGTCTGGGCCATCGCGTGCACAGCCAAAGCTCTATGCATTATACAATAGGGAAACCGAACAACATTTAACGTAATTCTGAAGCAAAACTGTGCCGCCCTCCCAAGCACGTTAACCCGGGCGCTGCTGACCGAACACAGTCCGCTCGCAGTTACGGGCCGAGCCGCAACGAAACGACCTCTGATACATATACACGTGCGTGTTTGGTGCTGTGTATCTTATCGTACAGGTGCAGTCCTGTGCAGTTGATTCGTACAGCGCTACGGCCATGCCCCACCGACCGCCACCAACCAACACGGGCCCTCAGCATAATAGGTGCTCCTGCGCTGGGCTGCCCTTCACCATGCCCCCCTGCCTCCGTCCGCCAACCAGGCTCCTCACATGACGTTACCAGGCCCCATCCTGCCGCCCACCTGCCGCCGCCCGGCGCCGGCTTCGCCACCTCCAACGCGGTCGCCGCACGCCCCCGCAACTGCCAACTGTACAACCGAATGCCTGTACCGGTACAACCGAATGCCACATCCCCGTGCAGCGTTGCACTGCTGGTGTAGATGAGTGGACGTCAATGCCAGAGAGTACCCTCTTCGCAAGGCGTCAGCCACGAATCCGCACCGTCCACTGACATTACGGGCCCCAATGCCTGTGTCTCTACCTCAAGAGACCCGGGGGAGGAGCTTGCAGTGACTTTCCCACTCCCCCAACAGTTATGCAGCTAGACAGTTACAGGTGGTTGCCAGCGGCTGTCGTGATTGCGCCCGTCGGACCCCAAGTCGCGCTCTGGGGGCGTCTCCACACACACACACACGTTTAACCCCTGCTCGACTGTTTGCCTCGCCTCGCTCCCCTACCTTGCCTTGTCTGTTTGCAGCATGTCCACAAGAACGCACATTCGCATGACGTAACACACGTTTCACCCTTCGTGCGCATGGCCACGGATCTCCACCACCCCACCGGGTATGCCCGCACTTCCCGGAAAGCGTGGGTCGCCCGCGCACCGGCCGATCGGCCGCGGCATGCAGTACCGTATGGAGGCGGCCGCGGGTGCCGTCGCGCCGTCAGCTGAAACCAACTGAAACCAGCTGAAACCAACGGTCAGGTGGCCGCCGCCGCCGCTGCAGTGTCCTCCGCCCACACCCAGCGCGGCTCCAGGCCTGCCCGCACCTCCGCGCGCACCCCCTCCCACCGCAGCGCCGCGTTAACGGCGGCCGCCTCGCCCGCCGTCAGCAGGTCGGTCTGCACCTGCACCACCCTCCTCCTCCTCGCGGCCGCGGCCGCGGCCGCGGCGGCGCCGTTGGCTGTGGCGGCGGGTGGCGGCGCTGGTGATGCCGTGTGCATGCCGTCCCAGCTGCGTCCCTCGCAGTCACTGCCCTCGCCACCGCCACCGCCGTCGCTGTCGCCACCGTCGTCGTCGTCGCCGCCGTTACCGGCGCCATGGCTTGCGGCGTCGCTCGTATCAGAATCGCTGTCGCTGTCGCTGTCGCCGCCGCCGCCGCCGCCGCCGCCGCTAGTGTCACTGGAGCCAGGATCACGGCCTGCTCCGCTACCTGGCCCTCCCCCTGCTCGCAGGCGGCGCGCGGCCTCCAGCACCGCCACGGCAGCGGCACCGCGGGGAAGCGGCGGCGGCGCCGGCGGTGGAGGCGACGGCTGCGAAGGCGCGGGCCCCGCACTGCCGCCGTGCTCCCCCTCCCCCT
>LSYV01000027.1:707971-718041 GCA_001584585.1 Gonium pectorale | reverse complement strand
CGGTGGCAGGGCGGGGCGGGGCGGGGTGGTTGGGGGGGGGGCAATCACACGGTGGCATGTTGCAGTGGGGTTTGGCGGGGGGGGGCGGGGGCGGGTGGACGGGGCGTGGGTTACGGGGATGTGCAAACACAGCGTACGACGTACGACAGCACGCCGGTGCACACTCGCGGTGACGCCGCCCAGCCTGCCGTTCCGCCCCAGCTTTACTGTACGTAGGATCCCGCGGGCGGCTTGCGGTCGGTGCGATTAGTCGGGGAGGAGCACAGGGGCCACGGGCCACGGGCCACGGGCCACGGGCCACGGGCCAGGGAGGGAGGGCGAGGGGGCTCTTTGGCCAGGGAGGAAGGGCGAGGGGGCTCTTTGGCCAGGGCCTACGCAAGGCAACAGCGATCCGCCAGTTGTACCCCCTCCCCCGGCAGCAGGTTCCGCGCACCGGGGCTGCCGTACGCGCTGCCGTACTCGCACAAGCGTGCTACCGGCGCTCGCGGTGTCGTAATAGTGGCACATACGCCATAGCCATGCTTGGCATGGGTCGGGTGCCGGCTGCTGCCACGGGTGCCTCACGGCCATGGACAAACCCGTTTTCAACCCCCACCCCGCCCCTGGCCCCCGGCTGCCTTCCGCACCTGCGGCCAGAAGTCGTAGAACTTCTCTAGGTTGCCCCCGTACTTGGTCTCGAACAACCGCTTGTGCTCCTCCGCCTCCTCGATGAGCACGGCACCCCATCCGAGCCGCTCACCGTCATCATCGGTTCCTGACAGTTGAGACGCGCGCGTGGCAGATGGTATCGATATTGCGGGCATTCATCGCTCTTAGGCGGTTACGGGAGGCGAGGCCGCACCATCCCATGTTATCAGCTCCAGTTTGCCCTCGTGTCGGCTGCCGTCCTTGCCCTTTCTATACTTATCATACCAGACTTTAAGCATCGCAGTAGCCAACGCCGGCAAAAGGATTGGCGCGCTTCCCGCAGTCGCGGAGCTGCGTGGGGTGTTGGCCTGTACTGGGTTTAGGGTAGCGCACAGGAGGACGCCATGAAGTTCACGTTGCAGGTGCTTGCAAGGATGCAAGAGCAGCGCGCCGTGTTGCAGATTGCACTGCAACCAGCAACTGTCGCCATCCAACCGC
This sequence comes from Gonium pectorale, assembly GCA_001584585.1. Classification (NCBI taxonomy): domain Eukaryota; kingdom Viridiplantae; phylum Chlorophyta; class Chlorophyceae; order Chlamydomonadales; family Volvocaceae; genus Gonium; species Gonium pectorale. Next base: position 716,916 of record LSYV01000027.1, on the reverse strand, counting down.
CAACCTCCGGGTAAAAACCCGCAGTCCTGCACAGCCGCACAACCCGCACACCCGCCAGCCGATATGAGCAACCCATCCTAGATAGAATTAAGTCACTCCCGCCTCTGAATCTTGGAATGCTCTAGTCGTCCCCAGACCATGCATGCCGCCCCGACACTACGGAACATATGGAGACAGGTAGCTAGGGCAGCAAAGCAGGGCTTAGCATGTACACTGCCCGTGTCCGCACACGCACACAACGCCTCGAAGGTTCATGTTTTCCTGCCTGACCAGCCTCGCGTCCAACTCACTGATCCCACTATGTTAAGATGTAAGTTTCTGGACCCGCGTCCGTGCGCGCAGCGCAATGAGGCTCCGAGGGGGGGCGCCCAGCGCGCCACAAGCTAGAACAAGGCCAAAACCATGACCCGCTGGGACCGCTCTGGGGCGCACCCCCAACCATCCATGTCCCCAGCGGCCTTGGGCCGGGACAGCAGTGCTGCCTCTCTTCATGCTCCTGGCGCGCCAGTGCGCGCACACGCGCACCCTTCTTTCCGTACGTTTGGCAATTTGCAGTTGGGAGTTGACGGTTAGGATTGGACCCGGAATTCAATTAACTATTCGGGTGCACGTCGCCCCTCGACCTCGACGTCCTCAGCCCATCTGGTTTCTTTCCTCCTTGGTGCCCTCAAGCGAGTTCTTTCCTTGTGGGTGCCCTCCGACACACACGGAGAGGGGACGAAGACACCCAAGCCCAGACAGCTATGCTGCCACAGCTGCCACCTCTGCCACGTTGGTCGGTAGGCTTTGGCCTTCGGGTCTGGACAGCACGCGTGTTGCCTCAGGCAACCACGCGCCGCCCATCTCCATGCAGGCGGCAGTCATGTTGTAGGAGCCCAGGCTGTGTCGGGGCTCGGCAGGTGCCGCATGTGATACTGTACGACGCGCGCGCCGTACGGCACTGCACTACCCCATGACGTCAAAGTCCAGGTTCTGGGTGCCCGTCTGCGCGTTGATGTTGGAGCGCGCGCCACTGAACTTGGTGCCCGCGCCGTACCCGAGCACCTGACCCGCTGCAGGCGCCGCACGCAGATGGGACGGAGAGGCGGGGGAGCGCGGCGCAGGCGGTCAGGCAGTCAGGCGCGGGGACAAGGCGCAGGCACAGGAACGGGCGCGGGCGCATTGCGATACATGATGATGCAACAGTGTGAACCCAGACGAGACACGCGGCCCCCGGCTGTCCAGCATGCGGCGGCTGGCCGGAGGGAGTGCAGCAGCAGACGCAGGTTGGGCCCCCACCCCACCCCGCCCCCCTTCGCCCGCTGGCGCCAGCAGCAACAACCAGCCAACTACCGTACCGGTCGCCGGCAGCAGTCTTGCTCCCACAGCTCACTTGGAGGTTGTACCCCGTGCATGCCGTGCCATCTGCGGCATGTGTGCCGTAACCACGTCGTACCCTGGCGCTGCACCTACCCGCCCCTGCCGTGGCGCCCGCCGCGCCTCCGATGCTGGACGACGTGAAGGCGCGCGTGAAGGACTCGGAGGGCGCCTGGAAGAAGTAGCCCCGCCCGAAGGTGATGCCGCTCGCCACCACGCCCGACTGTCGGGCGGGCTCTGCGCACGAGGTATAGGGGGGTTTAGGGGCGTCGAGCGGCGCGAACGCGCCCAGGCGGCCCGGGGTAAGGGCGGGCGGTCGGTGCGGGCGGTGCGGGGCGGGCAGGGCGGCGGAGACGCTGAGGCATTGCGCCGAGCAGCTTTTTCGTGAGCCCCCCGGAGGTGAGGTGTCTGCAGGCTAGCGATCGCCGGCCGCACACGGCCCATCCACTCTGTCGTCAGCCGCGGCGCATTAAGACGAATGGCTCCTGCACCCTTCCCATTGGGTCGGCACCCCGGCAGCCCACGTGCCGGCAGCTCCCGCTGACAACACGTCACAAGCAACCGCCTGTGCCGGCGCACTCCTCGCTGAGCCTGCCCACGCAGGCGCTGGTCCGCGGTCCTGCCGTACGCGCGTACGGTACAGGGGCGGGGGCGGGGGAGGGCGTGGCTGTCTGGAGCTGCGTGCTGCCGTACTCGTGTGCACGTACCCTGCGGGGCTCCCGTGAATGTGTCGTTGCCCAGGGCGTCGCTCTGGAACAGGCTCTGGCTGACGCCCCGGATGGCGGCGGAGACGCTCTGCGGGCGCGATTCAGCGGGCGAGGTTGACTCTTGTTCAAGAAAGGGCCAGGGTTGGAAGCTCCCCGCTTGCCCCGAATGGCGGCGGACACTCTTGACTTGCGAGCGGCCAGCGGGCGTGATCGAGGGAGCTTGGGTGCTTGCATGCCGGGGACAGGGCTCGGAAAGCGCCCTCGCCTGCACTAACTACCGGTACAACTCGTGGAAACAGAGGCCGAGAGACGGCGTTGTGGCGCCGTACTAACTGTACGGTCGTCATACGCCGGCTGTGCGGTGGCCGTGGCCTTGGCCACCCCGTGCGTGCCGTACCTGTACCAGCGTCGCCACGTTCAGTCCGGTCGCTGCGTTCTGGATCCCGGCGGGCGGGCGGGCGGGCGGGGCGGCGAGGGAGCCGGTGGGCGGGTATTTTGGCTTCTGCTCTCTGTCACTGGTAGGGGGCTCCCACGATTCCCCCTCCCGTGCGGCACCCGTGTAGCTCCTGGACAGCCGCCGCCAACAACACATACAAGCTGGGGCAGCTGCGCAGCGGCTGGGCGGCGACCGCGCAGCCGCACGATTGGCGCCGGTGGTCGTTGGCCGGACGCCGGGGATCGCTCGTGCACGCTCGCGGCGTGTAGGGTGATGGCCGAGCCCCTGCAAAACCAACCGTCACAAGCCCGCCCCGGGCTACCGTCCAGGACGGACAACGCTCGCCCAGGCTCTGCCGTACATTGCCGTACGTGCACTACAGTCGGCCGCCGCTGCTCCGCCACGCCCCGTGCTCCTCCCGGTGCGTCCCCGGTGCACGGCAGCCAGCCGCACCTACGCCCGGCCGCTGGTGGCCGCCCGGTCGTGCCCCCGAGCCTGCCGTACCCGTGCCTGCCGTGCCCGTGCCTGACGTACCCGTGCCTGCCGTACCCGTGCGCCCCCGGCCACGCCTCACCTGCGTCTGGCCGCTGGTGACCGCCCTGTCGTCGCGCACGGAGGCGCTGGTGCTCCTCGTGCGGCCCAGGGCCGTCTGGGGCACCAGGCTGGTGCCGGCGTAGTAGGTGGACAGGAAGCGGTTGTAGTCTGGGGGCAAGTGTGGAAGCCGTTTATTGGGCTCGTTGGGCGGGTTGGTTGGGTGGTTGGTCGCAACAGGCGGCGCGGAGGGGCGGATAGGTGCGGGGCGGCGAAGGCGGGTCGGGGAGTGACGGGGAGGGTACCGGGTTTGCGGGCCGTGTGTTTGTGTGCGTGTGTGTTTTGCTTGGCCGTACAAGGCGCGGTCAGTACGGGAGGGCGTGTCGGGCGTCGGGCGCAGCTGAAGGGGTGTACGGGTCGTACAGGACAAGCATGCGTTCCGCGGGGGCCGAGTGCGGCAAACGGCACGCCAACGGGCCCAGAAACTCACCCGTGTAGAAGTACGAGTACTGCCCAGCCCGGCCGTAGTCGAGCGTCGTAGCCAGCAGTACGTCAAACGGGTCGTACAGGTAGACGTACGGCGTTGTGGAGTTGGCGGATGCGCCGCTTCCGCCGCCATTGCCATCCCCACCACCGGCTCCGTTTCCCCTGCTCCCGCCACTCCCGCCGCTGCCGCCATCGTCAGTACGGAACGTGCCGTTCCCACCGCCACTGCCAACACCGCTGCCGCCGGAGCTCTGATCCAGTGGCGGCGGTCTAGGGATGCCGTGGGGTCCTGTGCGGACGCTGCCGCCGCCGCCACCAGCAGATGCCTCGTGCTGCGCGCGCAGCAGCGCCGCCCGAAGTCCGGGCGCCTCTGCCTCTGCCAATGGCGCCAATGACCGTGGCCGGTTCACAAACGCGTTCAAAGGGAGGCAGATTTAGTCATGCAGAGGTCGGTGCGAATGTCGGTCTGGGGCTCTGGGCGTGGTTGGGTGTCGTATACCCCAATTATAAGGTTCTAAGGCTTGTTCGTGTGCCGTACGTGCTCCGGATAGGCCTAGCAGGAACGTCGGGGGGAGCAGAGGGGTGGACCAGGCAGAGGTGACGCAAGTTGGGAAGGTTCGTACGCACCATCCTCGTACGGATCAAGTTCGTACGAATGCTCGTACTCGAGGTTGTAGAAGGGCGACATGTAGCCGTTCCAGTAGTCGTACTCAGCAAGCAGTGCCGCCACGTCACGGCGGCGCGCCGCCGCCGCCGCGGCTACCGCTGCCTGCCTGGCGGCAGCGCTGTCATTGCCGATACCGCCCCCGCTGCTACTACCACCAGCGCTGCCGAGGCCACCGCCGCCGCCACCGCTGCCGCCGCCACCGCCTCCGCCGGCGGTGGCAACACTGCCGCTCGCGGCGTCGTCGCCGCGCGCCTCCACGCTCTCCCGCAGCTCTCCTTCCTTCAACTGCCCTGCCTCACCCTTACCCTGCTCCTCTTCCCCTCTCTTTCCCTCCTCACCGCCCTTCTCCTTCCCTTTCTGCTTCTCTCGCTCCCTCTCCCGCTCCTGTGGCGGCGGCGGCGGCTTGCGCGGCGTGACGATGCGCCGCTGCGAGAGCGCCGAGGTGAGGACGTTGGTGACCACGTTGACGTCGCCAAAGGGCGCTGACGATATGGCCCTACGTCGTGGAGCACGCACCCGCGGGACTGTCGGGCATTTGGGCGTGCGGATCTGGGGTTGTCATACGCGGCCCTGCGACGAGAAGCATACGTCTGCGCCCTGTGGATGTGAGGAGGGGGCTGCATGGGGCCCCTTGCTGGCGAGCCAGGCCACACCGCACAGGCGGCGCAGTGGCACTGCGGCCTGGAACCAGTGGGTGGTGGCTCTCCGGGCGCTATGGAAGGCCCAGGAAAACCGAGCGACATGTTCCACTGTGTACCAACAGGAGTGTGACACACACGGTGCGGGATCACAGGCAGCACCGTACGGCACACCGTACTGTGTCCGTACGCATGAACGGGTGTGCAGCCGACCTGCCGGTCTCCAGGCCGTCCGCGGCCGCGCCGCGCCGGTCGGTGACAGTCGCAAAGTCAAAGGCCTGCTGCGTGGCGCCGCCAAAGGAGTTGGTGGTGGCGAAGCTGATGCCAAAGGGGAAGAGCGCGCTGTCGAATGTGGACGCCTGGGCCGCGTTCGCGGAGGTGTCTGCACGCATACGTGACACACACGCACACACACGCGGGCGGCGGCCGGGCCGGCGAGGCGGCCCCAGGGTAGGAGGGGGAAGGTGAGGGAGGCGGGAGGGGCAGCAGAGGTGGGGAATGGGCAGGGAAGAGGAGGGGAGGCATTGAAGCGAGGGTTGGGAGATGGCGGGGCGGTTCATGGTTTGGCAGAAGAGGCGGCAGGGCAGGCAAACTCTCGGCGGCGGTCGGGTTACCGGGTCTGGAGGCGGGGGATGGGTGATGGTGGGGGGGGGGGCGGCGTGTGGCGTTGTGTGGCGGCACAAAGGCTCAACCGAAGGCTCAACCTGGCCCCTAGCCCCCGGCCCCCAGCCCCCGGCCCAGCCCCCAACGCATCGCACCGCACCGCACCCCCAAGCAAGCACCTCATCAAACCGCCATGAGCCCCTCGATAACTCACTCCGTATATCCGCGTCCTGCAGTTGGCTCAGTGCCAGCCCCAGCAGCCCCACGATCTGGAAGTCCGCGGGGAAGGCGGTGTTGGGGCGATTGGTGGGGATGCGAGCCAGGCCCAGGACCGCCTACGGGGGGAGCCACGGAGGAGGGCCGGGGAGGGCTGGTCGGGGGTCGTCGGAGGAGGCCCAGGGGTGGGGGAGGGAATCGCGGAGCGGGGCTCGATAGCGGGGGGGTATGAAGGGGTGAACGGGTAGTGGGCGTGGAGCTGTAGGCGGGAATGGGAGATGCTCGCGCATGATTGGTGACGGGCCCTGGCGAGCTGCCTTGACCGGCGGCGAGCTGCGCGCGGCGCCCTGCAGCACGGCGCCGCTGACCCGCGGGTCACCTGATGGGTGGGGCTGCGGATGGGCCTGGTGAGCCCGCACAGGTAGCCGCACCCTCCCTCCCTCCCACGCGCCACACGCGCACAGCGGTGCACACAGTGGTCAGCGTTCCGCCGGCCCCAGGCACCTACCTGTTGCTTTAGGCCCCGCCCAGGGCCCTGCTGAACAGCATCCGCCAGGCAAGGCAATGCCGATGGCGTATCGCCCGGCTCTGCTGGATGGTTAGCGTCCGCCGCCATCGCCGCCGCAGCTGCGGGCATGGCCTCCTCCGCGTCGCACCCTGCCACCAGGGCTGCGCCGAAGGCCCGCAGCGCCGGGTGGTGCAGCCATGCGGTGCCGGCGCCGGCGCCGCCACCGCCGCCGCCGCCGCCGCCAGTGCCAGGACACGCGGTGGCCTCGTGGCAGCATGCGAGTGCGCACAGCACCATCACCTGAAGGCGCGATGCCAACAGCAGCCCGTCAGCATCCTCGTCCGCGGAAACGGAACTGCCGTGTGCAGAGACTGTCGCCAGTTCTTTCCCACCACCCAGCGACGCCAGCTCCGGCGGCGCGGTTCGCTCCGGCGCGGTTCGCTCTAGCGCGGTTCGCTCTGGCGCGGTTCGCTCCGGCGCGGTTCGCTCCGGAGTGCGGTCCTCAACTGCGGTCGGAGGACCGCCGCAGTCAGCAGCTGGTGTCTCGCTAGCGCCGTGAGGTCTTCCGGCCGCAGCTGCGGCTGCGGCGGCTGCGGCGGCGGAGCTAGCGGTGACATAACCTATCGCGGAGGCCCGCCGCCGCCGCGCCGGCTCGATACTGCCGCCGCTGCCGCCCCCGTGCTGCTCCCCAGATGAGGCCGCCTCTGCCGCCAGCGGCGTCTTCGCCAAGCCTCCCAGCAGGTTCCCAGGCTGCAGGCAGTACTCGTACGGCGCCGTGAAGCGTGGCGGCGGCGGCGGCGCCTCTGGCGGCAGCACGGCGGCCTCCACCGCCCATGCGAGCACGTCGCTGCACGGCGCTGGCCTCAGGACTATGATATGGCCTCCTCCGCCAGCCGTCATCCCGTCGTCCTGCCGCCGTTTCTGTTGCGACTGATACTGTGCACCACTCAGCGCCATGAACGGGGTGGGAGACCCCGATGAGGGAGGGTCTTGCTGCTGTTGGAGGAAGAGCGCAAGGTGCGGCATGCCTCCTTCAAGCCCGGACACGGCTGTGGGCACGGCGGTGAGGTTGTGGCCCGCAGCCACAGCCGACGGCGACGCCTGTCGGCGCGAGGGACGCGTAGCTGCGGAGAGAGCGCCTCGCTCCCGCCCCTGCGGTCCAGCAGCGGAGGGTATTGACAACGGCAGCTGCAGCTGCAGCGGCTGCGGCTGCTCCCTGCTGGGGCGGTCACTGCCGCCTTCTCCCGCTGTCCCCGTCTTGCCCGACGGCCCCCCGGCCGTGGACGGCGCAGCACCATGCAGTCTGCTGCTGCGGCCACGGCCGCGGTGCCAGACTACGACGGGGTGCGGCGGCGGGGTAGGTGCACGCCCGGCGTCCCCCGCCACTGCCGCTGCATCGTCATCAGCCGGGGCCAACACGGTCGCCGCCGCCGCCGTCGCCACTGGCGCCGCCGCCCTCAGTTGCTCCTGCTGCTTGTGGTGGTTTAGGGGCGGGTGCTGCTGCTGCATCACGCTCCCCAAGGGCACCTGAGCATGAGCGTGGACGCCATCCTCAGCACCAGCGGCCGCGCCGCCGCCGCTGCCGACGGCCTTGGCGCCTCGACCGACCCACGGGTTGTCACCTTCGCCGCGCTCCAGGAGCGGCTGCACGGCTGCTCGCAGCGCCGCGAGGCGCTGCTGCTGGTTGTTGCGGGAAGGTCGTGGGTACTGAGGCTCTCCTGCCGCTCCGGAGCGCAGCGCCGCCGGTGCGGAGCCTGCTGCTGGGCTCCCGCTGGCCCCGCCCTGAGCAGCGGCCGCAGCGGCTGCGGCGACGACGGTGGCGGCGCTACTCAGCAGCAGGGGCACCAGCAGCAAAAGCTGCCGAAACCCGCATGACATCCACCTTTAGTTTGTCGAGAGGCTCCCGCAGCCCCACGCTAACGGCACGGTATTGACGGTCTGGAATGAAGGAAATGCCGCTGAGAGGTCCGCCCGCGCGTGACTGCCCAGCCACCGGAGGCCCCGGAACTACCGCAGCGGGCGCGCGCTGAAGGACCGCGCACCACGCACGCGACGCCAGGCACACCAGCACACAATACACAACTCGCCGCACCCTCGCTACAAGCGGGCACGGGTGGCCCTATGGGCGAGAGCCGCGTCCACCTCGCCCAGCGCGTGGGCGCGGCGGGTGGGGTCAACGACCCCGCACAGCGAGCGGTTCGGCTCTGCTCCACTGCTGGTCCCTGCCGCCGCTGCCGCCTTGATTCCCCTCGGTGGGTTGCCTTACAGCCGCTGGCACAGACGCTGTCCTTAAACGTCAGTTGGGTTGCTTGGCAGCGGCGTTGCCACACGCCCCTGGGGGCTAGTGATGTGCTCCAAGCTCTCGGCAAGGCCGATTCCCGCCTCGCCGCTAGCGAGGCAGGCCAAGTGCGCTAGGAAGCAAGCTGGGCTTCGTGACACGTCAAAGCCGCTCGAACACAACCGCTACCGAGGCATGGTAGTACCCAGGGCAGGGGTGACCCAAGGGGCGCGGCGCTGGGCCCATCCGAGGCGGAGCGGCCCAGGCTTGCGCGCATTCAAAGGTCGTCCGCGGCCGCAGCGCGTATCAGCGCCTGGTAACTCGAAAAAAGAGAAATCTGCAGAGAAAGAGGGAGCCCGCCTCTACGGTCATACACACCCGAAGCCGCGATGTTTCCGGTAGGGCGGGCGGGAACAAATGCAAGGCATGTGACGTTCGTCCCGCCCGCAAAGACCGGCTTACCATCTCACCCGGTTTGTCTGACTTCACCTGGTGTACTGCAAGGTTTCAAGGTTGAGC
>LSYV01000027.1:675944-692281 GCA_001584585.1 Gonium pectorale | reverse complement strand
TCACCCAACCCGCCGTCGCCCTTACCGCCCAGTCCACCACCCTCACCCGACCCGCCGTCGCCGTCTCCGCCCAGTCTACCACCCTTACCCGACCCTCCATCACCGTCACCGCCAAGCCCACCACTCTCATTCGACCCGCCGTCGCTCTCACCGCAGCCCAGTGCATTTCCTTCCACCCCACCCTCGCAGCCGCCGCTACCTACATCCCCATCGTCCGCTTGGCCAACGCCGCCGTCTCCAAGCCCTTCGCCGTCATCACCATCAGCGTCACTGGCGCCTCTCGCTCCGCCAACCCAGCCACCCATACCGGCTGTGGCCAGCCCAAGTCCTCCTCCGCCGTCCCCATCTCCATCCCTGCAGGTGCCGCCCTCGCCAGAGCCACCAAGTCCACTGCCACCGTCGCCGTCGCCACTGTCACCTCCACCTGTTCTTTTGCCCGCCACCCCTTCGCCGTCGCCACAGTTCCCGTCGCACCCCCGACCGCCGCCACCGCCGCCTCCGTCACCAGAGCCACTCTTGCCTCCCTGGCAGCCGCCCTCACCGGCACTGCCCTACCCGCCATCGCCCGCACCGGCACCGCCCTACCCGCCATTGCCCTACCCGCCATTGCCCTCACCGGCACCGCCCTCACCGGTACCGCCCTACCCGCCGTCGCCATCCCCGCCGCTGCCGCTGCCATCGCAGCTTCCTCCTGCGCAGCCAGAGCCATCGCCCATCTCAGCGCCCTCATCCCCATCACCTCCAGCTCCCCAGTTGCCACCTTCACCGCCCCTCCGGCCCTCCCCTTCCCCGGCGCCGGCGCCCCTTCCTCCTTTGCCACGCAGCCTATCTTCCCCACCCTCCCCACCGCCCCCACCCTCAACGCCATCGCCACCGTCACCTCCTTCACCGCCCTTACCACCCTCGCCTCCCTCGCCGCCACCGCCGCCGGCGACCCTTTCGCCTCCCGTGCCACCCTCTCCACCTTCGCCCCCACCGCCTCCATCACCGCCCTCGGCGCCGGCACCGGCGCCCCAGCCCCTCACTGGACTCCCCGCCCGCCCAACGGGTCCTCCTCAAGCGGCCGTCACCCCGCCTCCTGCCCAACCTCCATCACCGCTGCAGCCGCAACAGCCGCCGCCAGCTTCACCTGCTCCGGCCCCATCTCCATTCCCTGCCAGTCCACCGCTGCCAACCCGACCTGCAGACCCGCCACCGTCGCCTCCTCCTCCTCCTCCTCCTCGCCCCAATGCCCCTTCTGAACGCCCTCTCCCGCCGCCCGCCGCACCCCCGCCATCCCCTCCCCCGCCATCCCCTCCGCCTCCGCCTCCGCCGCCGTCGCCGGAGCCGTCTTCCCCACCCGACCTAGGCGGTACGTTTGGGTCTGACGCCGTTCAGGGGCTGCTGCTTGCTTGCACCGCGCCTTGAGTGACAGCCGGCTGCGCCCTGCATTTTCCTTTTCGTGCGGAGGGCGTGTCGTCGTGTGCCACCGTCCATGGCTCTTCTGGATGACATTGCCGTTCCCCGGCTGCCCCTCAGGCTACCTGCCGCCCCAGTTCCCAGCCAACCCGCCGCTGCCGCCGGAACAACCGTCGCCGCCACCGAGGCCGCCACGGCCGCCGCCCTCGCCGCCGCTGCCGCCGTCAGGTGTGACCCACGGGTCGGTGGATCCGTTGCACGGCCGAGGAGCACGGGGGGCTGCGCCTCACGCGGAAGGGGATGCCGCGTGAGGCCCCGCCCTCGCTGCGCCCTCCTCCCTCCGCATCCCAAGTTTTGGGACCCCGTCGAACCGGCCCCAAATTTCCCTATCTTACATCCAGCCCCGATCTCCGCCTTGCTCCGTGGGCCTGCTCCGCCTGCTGGCGGCTGCAGCAGCCGCGGCCTCCTCAGTCCGCTCCCAAGGCTTCCACCTGCGTCTCGCCACCCCAACCCCTAAGTCAGCTTTTGCCCACGGACTGAGTAACCCCACCCCCTCACGCTGCACCGTCCTTGCACGTCCCGGGGTACCGTAGTGCCCCATGAGGCCGATGCGTCCCCGCCCGCCCCACTGCGCCCCATCTTTTCCCATGCCCCGCGTGCAAACTGCGACGCCGGAAAGCCCCCACTTCGGCCCTTAGCTCTCCGTTGTTTTCGGGATGGTCGGGATGAGGATGCGCCTCCGGCTTCTCGACTAGGAACGCCTTGCAGCCCGCTGCCTCGTGCCCCGCGGCCCAGTCCCGGTGCCACCCGCCCACCCTGCTACCTGTCCCCGCCCCCTCCACCCCCGCCCCTCCTCGCCCGGGTCGCTCCGCAGCCGCCGTGGTCTCGTCCACGCTGGAGGTGAACACCTACATCACCGGCGCCTCGGACCTGGGGCCGCTGTCAGAGGCGCTCGGCGCTGACTACCTACTGACCCTGGCGGCGCGGAGGATCCTGTTCCGCGTGCGAGTGAGCTGCTGCCTGGGCGAACTGGGTCGCTGAGCTGCTGCCTGGGCGAACGGGGTCCCTGAGCTGCGGCGAAGTGGGGGCGAGTGTGCCCGTGTGCGGTCTCTGTATGCATATGACCACCGTGCTCAGACCGGCGTGCTTAGACACAGGTACGAGCAGGCAAGCGAGCAAGAACAAGCTAGCCCTTTGTGTGGTTGCGTGGGTGGGTGGGTTTGTGTGTGGTTGGGTGGTGCGCGAAGGCAGCTGCTATGGTATGCGCGCCCGTGTCGCGCGGGCCTCACGTTGCACCGCCCGGCCAGCTGTGCCAACCCGCCGGTTGCTGCCTTCCCACCGCGTACGGCGCTTGTGCGCCGCCCCAACCGACCAACCGACCAACCGCGTCCCAACTGCCGCGGCTTCCCCGACCGCAATCAATGCCCCAGATCCCCATCAACACCACGATGGTGGGCGCCGGCTGCAACGACACCCAGGTGATGTCGGCGATGGCGCAGATGTCCGCAACGGTGGGCCTCAACTCGAGCAACGTCGTCGCCGTGTGCACTTTGGAGGCGTACAACGCGACCGCCGACTACTACAACGCCACCACCGCAGCCGCCGCCGTCGAGCGTAACGGTGCGGCGCCGCCGTCGCCGCCGCTGGCGCCGCCGGCGGCGCGCCGCCACAGGCGGCGGCTGCAGCAGCCCGCCGCCAGCAGCGACGACGGCGGTGCCAGTGCGCCGTCGCCGCCGCCGCCTCCGACCCCGCCGTCAGCCCCGACTCTACTGCCGCTGCCATCGCCGCCTCCGCCTCCGAGCGAATGCAAGGGCGCGCTGGCGGTTAGCATCAGTCTGGTGTTCAGCGCTGAGGCCGACGCAGCCACCGCCGCGGAGCGCGTGCGAAAGCTCCTTCGCGTGAAGGTGCTCGAGCGGACTCCCTGCGGCAGCTCCCCCATCGACGCGCCCTCAATTGAATCCACCACCACCACCACCATCCTCGCCGTCAGCAGGGTGATGCCCGACGGGGCCAGCAGCCGGTCGACGCTGTGCTCCGAGGTCGCGGCGGCGGCGGAGGCGGCGGTCGTCATGGTCCTGGGCAAGGCCAGCACCGGCGTCGTCGCCGCCGCCGCCGGCGGCGCCGGCGCTGCCGCCAGCTGCACGGTTCGGCCAGCGACGGCTGAGGTGCTAGCGTCCCTTTCGGGAGCCGACGCGGTGTCTGGGTTACAGGGCAGCTACAATAGGGACGGCGGCGGCCCCAACGCGCCGCGCGGAGACGGCGCGGTGTCGGAGCCGCCGGCGGCGCCGCCGGGTGGCGGCGGCCCGCCGGCGGCGGCGCGGGCCCGCGGGATGCCGATTTGGGTCATTGCTACCGTGGCTGCAATCGGCACGTTTCTGATCGCCGGCGCCGTCACTGGGGTTATGTGGCTGACTAAGCGGCGGCGGCTGTTGGAGAGGGTGAGTCCTGAGTCGATCGTGAATGGCAGCTGCTGGAACCGGCAGTGGGAAGCTCTCAAGTAGAGGGCGGGGAGACGGGAGCGGGGAGGCGGGAGTGGCGAGGCCAGGAAAAGGGTGTGTGGGGTGCGGGGCTTAGCTGGTATTCTAGTTCCTACACCTCTTGTTGGCGTCGTGCTCGATATCCTGGAGCCCTCACGGCTACCGCCGGCCCATGTCCCCCTGTGCCTCGACCGCTCCCAGCACCCATACAATGCCATTAACCGCTCCCGGCCGATACCGCAGGAGCTTGAGGTCCGCGCGGTCGCCAACACCTTCTCTCCAGACAACCTGGTGCCCTCCATTCGAGTGCTCCAGCGCCTGCCAGACGAATTCACCCGCCTCAGCTCGGCAGGGGTCGCCCCCGCCACAGCCGCCGCCAGTGCCGCCACCGCCGCCGCCGCCGGCGGGGCTGCGCGGGGTGGCTTACCTCGCGCCACGCTGCTGGCGGCGGGCACCGGCGCCGCCGCCGCCGGCGGCCGACCGGTCATGGTCTCGAACCCGGCCTTCGACGTGCAGGCCACCGGCGGTGGCGGCGCAGCCGCAGCTGCCGCGGCGGCGGCGGCGGCAGTGGCTCCGCGGTTGCCCAGCCGCACGGAGGTGACGATGCTGCAGCCTGGGGACACGGGCCACGACGTTGCGGAGGAGCTGGAGGCGGCCCGCCAGCACGCCGCCGCCCCTGCCGCTGCCGGGGTGGCGTCGGCGGCGGGGTTAATGGGCGCGGTGCGGCGCGCCAGCGTCCTGGCGGACATCGCTGCGTTTGTGCCCAATGCGATGCGCCGGGCGAGCGTGGTGCTGTTCAATGCGGGAGCGGGCGCGGGCGGCCGCGCGCAGGGCTACCGGCTGCCGGACGCGGCGTGAGGCCGCGATCGAGTTTACCCAGGGTGCCTTGGCCGCAGGGGCGGAGCTGCCGCCTCCGCGCGGCAGCATCTGTATTCTCCACCGTGTGCAGCTTGCGGCTTGTTAACTGTGTTCTTGTCCAGTGGGGATAAGCTAGGCGTGAGGCCCGAGCCGGTTTATCACGCACACAGTCTGAGCCACACACGCGTGTGAGATGGTGGACTTGCGTGTTATGTGTTGTGTGCGGTTGATGGGTGCTCTGATGTACCCTGAAGTGATGCCGTACATGTGATATTCCGCGTGCGTGTGTATGTGTCACGCGTGTCGTCTCGCATGTCCGTACGCCCGTACGGAATGCTTGCTACAGCGTGCCTGCAGCAGCTGCAGGCAGGTGGGCAACCATGCGCGCTGCGGGCGAGCTATCTAGCCGGCAGTCGTACGTCGGCATGTGTTGTGTATGCGAAAGGGCGTGTGGCGTGCGCATCTGCCGAATGTATTCGGGATCCCCCTGTGAAATCGACCGCCCGGACGCGTTGTTTGGCGCCGTGTCCGTTTGTTGTCAGTGCTTCATCTTCGGACTGCCGACGCTGGCCTGGGACGGGAGCCAGGCTCACCCCAGCTTCAAACCAGCGACGGTCCGTGAGGGGCCGGCGTCCCCCTTATCTGTGTCAACCGGAGGCACCGGACTGCCGCGAGTTCTGAGGCAGCCGTGCCCAGGGAAACATTGCCGCAGCGCTGCTCCCGCTTTGGCTGCCGGAGCATCTGCTACATCCATTTGCTGTGTTGGGACTCGCGAGGCCTCTTGAGAGAACGGAGCTTGAGGGATGCCATTCATATGATATGATTTGTGGCGGATCGGGGGCGCTCGGCGGATGTGCTGTGCGTGCGCTCGCATGTATTGAGGCATACATGTGGGGGCATTGCATGTGGGGGCACGATCCGCGCTGAGTGCTACGGTATTCTGCACGCGCTGTCGGGCAGGCATGGGCATGCGTGGGCATCCGCACGATCCGCGCCTTGCTGCCCCTGGCAGCCCGTCGCCGGTGCGCGGATGCGGTCGTCCTCCTCCGCTGCGCGCGGGCGCCCCCGGGCGCGGGCGGGTGTCCGATCGACATGCGTGGAGCGACTAGCGCTGGGAGGGCCGCCTGTTTGAAGAGTCATTTGCCATGCCATGATGCCGCCTCTCTGCGCGAACTGAGGCGTTGCCCGCTACCGGGCACCCAATCAGGGCCCTCGCTGCGAACGCGTGGCCCGCATGGACTGCCTTGCGCCACCTCCGAGTGCAACGACGTAACTTGATGGAATCCCCCTGGCAGGTTGGCTGCACCGAGTCTGTGCGCACAATCCGCATTCTGTCCAAGTGTGGACTGCGGAGTATGGGTGCCGTAAAAGGTCGAGGTGCAGTAATGTGCCGTTGGCTATGCGCTTCAAATTAGTAAGATTCTGCCGTACGTGAGCACTGCGGTTTACGTGCCCGGCCCGCGTGATATCGACTGCCGTACACGCACGTGCGCTTGGTATTAGTGTAACTAGTGGTGCGTAAAGTACGGGTGTGTGCGTAACCTAACGTACGGCGCACGGTCGGTGCAGTGCGTGAGGGCTGTTTGCAGGTATTAGTTAGGGCAGGGTTTTGGTGGTTGCTAGTGACAAAATCAAAGTGCCCGGCGGGAGGGCTGCATGTCCCTCCCGTTGTCTGCGCCCTTTCTCGCCTCTCCGCCTGTAACCTTTCCAAAGGGAAAATGATATATACCTATTTCTGCATGGCGTTGTGTGCTCGCGTCCTTTGGTGGGTGGGTGACCTGCTGGCTACAGATACAGATACAGATTACAGGCTCCCCCAGAGAGGTTGGTCCGTTGTAAGGGCTGCAGTCCGCGAGTCCCGGGTCGCAACGTAACCACGCCTCCAACCTGTACCGGTAATAAGAGTCCAAAAGCTTGGAGGCACACGCCGTCCTGACGGCCTGCCTTCGGTGCCTGCCCCCAGACTCGCACTGTGACCGCACTGCACGATGCCCGCCTGGGCGACCCTGGGGTATGCCGCTTGTGGATCGCCGCAACTGCAAAGCGAGTAAGCGACAGCTGCAAGGCCCAAGAAGTGCAACCTCTGCAAAGGACCGCATGCGGTATTTACTGGTCACGTAAAGGACCGGTCCGATGTGCGAAATCAGAACACGCATGCATGTCCCGTTGTCCTCTCATCCAGGTATGACCCGTGGGTCACATAGCCGACACTGGGCCAGTAGCGCCCGTCCCTACTTCCTGTTGGAGGTCGTGTGGCTACCGCCAGCGCGTGGATTATACACTGCAGCTGGGCACAAGAACGTGAGTTGGGACAGATTGAGATCGTTATTGAGACGCCCTACACTTTTACGTTACATGCGGACAGCTGGAGTCATGCCACGAACTGGCAGGGGCCACCGGACCCCCAGCTAACCCCAGCCGCAAATCGCGGGCCCGCCCGGGCAGGCTCACCGAAGGGGCCTAGCCAGGGCGGGCAACCGGCTACGGCAAAGCAAACGAGACGGCTACCAAGGGACAAACAGGTACCGCCTCAGCGCTGCGCAACCATCCAACGCGGGGGTGGACGATCCAAAGCCCAACATCAGCAGGACTGCGCCTGGCACAATTTTGTGAAAGTATTGACACGAATGGACAATTATGAAGTAATAGACATGGTGCGCATCCCAAATTCGTGAGCGGAGTGGCCTTCGAGGGCCGCAACGCGCGTCGACGAGCACAGCGGGCGCGCATACACTCAGGCCCCGGCCCGGGACATCCGGCTTTCGTCATTATCACGGCCGTCATGCCCGGCCGAACGAGTCGCCCGCCGCGAATGGTCCCTTGCCCTCTCCCATTGATCTTCTGGATTCGTCCGGATGCCACGTCAGGAAGCAGATCGCTCAGCCCGCGGGGAGGCTCGCAGTCGTTGCCGCGGACCGCGCGGGCCGCTTCCGCCAAGCCATACGCAACATGTGGGATATGGCAGCTCGAACCTCCAAACTGCTTCATCACGTTCAGCGGTGATGAACACATACAGAATTTGGTTGAAATGTAACCACGGAATGAAAAGCATGTGGCGCAGCTCAATTTTACGCACATCGTCGAATGTCGGCTGCGGCAAGGAAATATCAGGAACTGCGGCCACCGGCGCTTCGTGCTTTGCAAGCGAGCAAAGCCAAAATCGAAGCCTCTCATCCAAACAAACGTTTTGTGGAAACGGAAGCGATTTGGAAACCAATGGCACTCGCCTGTCCACTCTGAAAACCCCCCTGGCGCAGCTTCTCATGCCAATCTACTGCCGCGGCATTCCCCTCCGACAAGCTGCTCCAAAATTGGTTCCGTGAAGGGTGCTCCGCCGACAGCGCAAGCGCGAGGCAACTCCCGCAAACGAGCCCCAATCGCCTCAAGGCGCAGAACGGGTCATAGCAACTTATCACGCCCGCATACCCCATCCGTGATTTACGCGCGCAACAAGCAGGCGCCAACCGTACACCCGTTATGTCGTACGGGCGCCACCGTTTCAGCCGACCGCCAATGACACAATCACCCGCGTGCAACAGCAGTTGTTCCGTGCAGCGCTTACGTGCACGACAGTGACGTGCTTTGTAACCATTTTCTCCTTGGGCTGACCCCCCACCGCCCGACACTCACGCAGGGAGATGCATGGGCCGGGGTGCGGGCGGGGGTTAGTGAAGGGTTCTCAGGCCAATGCCCCGGCAACCGACTCATGGGACCCTATTCGTTTCCTTGCGCTTCCGAGTCGGACGACACGCAGCTCTCTCCCTCTCAGCACGGATCCTTGACCGCGCTGTGCACCAGCTCGCCGAGCCGTCGAGCCTCCAAGCCCCTCCTTCAAACCAACCCGCAACGCCGCCCGCAACCGCTCTCAATGTGGCAGACCCGCCAGCCCAATTCAACCTCCGGCACATTCGCGGGCACGCGCACGCGGGGCACTCGGCCTAGCCCGTGCTGGCGTCGCGTCCAGGCGGCGCGGTGCTCACTTCATAGTTCACAGCCCGTTTAGTTTATCTTCCTTGCACCCAGGGAAACTCTGGGCGGCGCGAGGGAAGCGCGACCACCTTTCCTGAGGCACAGAAGCAGTGCCATGCTTTACACCCATACATACGGTACACACACACCATCCCGGTGCCACCGGGACACTGTGGGCACCAGTCCACCCCCCCACCCACCACCCCCACACACACATTCACCCACCCGCGTCCGCCCGCGCCCGCCGAGCCGAGGCGCGAGGCGCAGCGCCAAGGGCGCCACTTCTGTCGCGACCTGTCACAACATCCCCACCCTTCCAGGAACAGCGGGCCGCTCCCGATAACACGCCAGCTCGCGAGGCTTCGGCGAGCCCGCCGAAGGTGGGCCCGCGGCACGTGCCCGCGTCGTCCCAGCCCTCCACCAGCCCGCCACCTGGATCCAGCGTGCCTCCGCAAGCCTTCATTTGTGTCCACGGCGCCATTATTCAATGTGGAGAAACCCAACAAGCCCAACCAACCCACGCACGACCCCGCCACCACATGCCCAAAGCAGGCCGGTAAAAGCACACCGCCCGTCTCATGCATTCTCCATTCTTATCGCACTGCCGTGCATCGCCCACACCAGAGGCTCACAGGCCGCCAATCCTACGCAAGCCCGCCGCAACTCCCCCTGCCCCGCCCCGCCCCGGCCCTGGCCGCCTGGGAGACCATTCTTGGAGTGTCCCAACCGTGAGCACCCTAAGCACGAGCAGCGGTGCATGCAGACCCCCGAGCTCACCACTAACGACTCACGGCAGCGATCGAGGCTGGGTGGGGGCAAACACCCGCGGCACCGCCCGCAAACAACGTTTGCTCGCTCGCCGCACTTGGTCCCGCTTCGGCAGAGGTCCCAGAGAGGCTAGGCATCCACGGCCTGTCCATACCCCATGGCCAGCCTGACCTGAATCACACGCACGCCGCATCCCACACGGATGCATGGTTGCTTTGTTAGGTGCTTGCTCGCTTGTTGCTGGCAATTGTTTAAGCAAGCAGCTTGCATTCCTGACGCAAGCGCACGCACACAATAAACAACACGCATCGCCCGAATCAAGCCGCTGTTCCGTCCGGCCGCCATTCCATCCGTTCATCCGTTGGGACCCCCACGCGGCGCCCCACACCCGGCGCTCTCTTGACGCGGCCACGGCCACCTCAGCCGCGACCGTGCCAATCCCTTGCGGCCAAGGGCCACTGCACTTGCTCCACCCGCCACCGCGCTGACGCCTCGGGGCCCACAGTCAGCAAGACCGCCGTGGCGGCATGCACGCCAGGACCCTACAGCCCCCGATTCTTCAGCCGCGACGAGGGCACCAAAAGACTCCCGGGCTGGTAGATGTGCGCCTAGCGCATCAGCAGTGGCGTCCCAGGCCCCAGGCCCCAGGCACGGGGAGCCGGCACGGCTACATGTCACCGTTCGCCCCCCCCTTACCGCGCCGTCCGAAAGTCGCCCACCTACCGCGCCCCTATTGCTATCCGGCGTCACGGCCCGTTTCCAATCTGCGCTCCCCGCTCCCCCCTCACCGCGACGTGCCTTCCAAGAGTCGCCCCTTCCCCTCAACGCGTCGCGGCGTCCATGAGTCGCTGCAGGGAGGCCACCAGCGTGGCCGCGGACGGGCGGCGCGACACGTCCGAGGACCAGCACGCTTGTGCGAGGGTCCTGCGGGGGCCGGGGCGGGGCGGGGCGGCAGCAGGTGCGCCGGGACAAAGGTCTGAGGCCAGGAGCTGCGGTTGAGCGGTTACAGGCCGTCGCCCTAGGTGTTGGCGGCGGTGCGGTGGCCGAAGAGTGCCACCCGCGCCCCACCACCCCGAAATACTCTCCCGCCCCTCCAGAGTGGGGGGGTGAGGGTGTGCCCCGCCGCTGGAGCGGCATCCCGCCGGGGTTGTCTCACTCACTTGAAGGCCGAGGGAGTGGAGACGGGGAAGACGGGCCGCATGCCGTCGCGGACCACCAGGTACGGCACCTCCTGTGGGCGAGCAAGCGCGGTCAGCAGAGGTTTAGGGTTGCAGGATTGGTTTTCCATTGAAGTCAGGAACGCATTCCATGGCGGCCCGAAACCGGGCCCGGCACCCGTGCTCGCGGACCTGAAAGTTGTTTGCGGCGTACTCGGCGTAGGGCGCCTTGCCCGTGTAGACCTCCCACATCAGGACGCCGAAGGCATATATGTCGACGGTGTGGTCAAGCTTGCTGCCTGCGGGTGTCGGGGGGCGGGCGGGCGGGCGGACAGGCAGCCAAACGTGTGCAGGCACGGAGAATGGAAGGCGATGGGACAGGGAGGGAAGGGCCGCCACCCGCCAGGCGTAGGTCCGGCAACGCCAACGCCAGGACCTGCTTTGTACGGGCCCTCAGCAGCCGCCACGGTGCATGGTGCGCCGCGGGGGCAACGGGGCAAACGCGAGTGCGGCACACAGGCGGGCGTGCGGACGTGCCGTGGCAGCCAGATAGCAAGCGGGCGGACGACTCGTTGCCCCCTGTGTTGCCCCCTGTGTTGGCCCCTGTGTGTGGCGACACAGCTGCAACAGCGCCTTCGAAGCAAGCGACGCCGCAGCCATAGCCGGGCGTCACGTTCATGCATGCACACACACACACACACACATTGGGGCGGGCAGCGCCCCTGGCCAGCGTGGGCCGGGAGATGTCGCACACACACACACACGCGCGCATATGTGCGTGTGCATGGACGTGACGCCCCGCAACTGTTGTGAGCATACCGAAACGCATACATAAACCACACATGCGTTGTTTCATTTCACCACACTCACACACAAGCACCACCTCCCAAGCATGGCGGACTGGGGGATCGCCAGCTCCCCCAGCTCCACCCAGCACCCACCCACCTTGGACCATGGTCTCGGGCGCCAGGTGCGTCACCTGCGTCGGGGCGCCGTACAGCCGTACAGGGGGTGTCATCGTACAAAGTAAACAAGGAGCACGCCGGCCGGGCGCTGCGGACGGCCCGTGGCTGGGCCGTGCGCGGGGGGATGGGCCGTGCGCGGGGGGATGGGCGCGGCGGCTCCGTGCTTCTCGCGCGCGGCTGGCCCTGCTCCGCGGCCCCGCCTCTGCCCCTCAACCCGTGCATCACACCCTGGCCCAGCGCCTGCTCCCGTTGCCGGGCCGCGTGCGGGGGCGGGGGCGGGGCCGGGGCCGGGGCCGGGGCCGGGGCCGGGGCGGGGCCGGGGCGGGGCGGAGGGCCCCGCTTCGTGCTTCTCGCGCGCCCTGGCGATGCTGCGACTCCGGGCCATGCCCCTGGCCCGTCGCGGGCTGCCCCCTCTGCCCCCTTCGCCCTTCACCCTTCGCCCGCCGGCCGCCCTGGCGATGCCCTCACCGTGCCGACCGGCTCGTGGTACCGCATCGAGGGTTTCGCCGCCGGGTTGTCGGCGTCCTCGCTCTGGTATTGCAGCAGGTTGACGAAACCAAAGTCCTGCAGCGGGAATGCAGTGAGACGTTCGGAGGCTGTAGCGTTCGGGGCGGCAGTGGCGGCGGCGGCAGTGGCGGCGGCTCTGTCACTGTCGACTCCCCCGGTGGCAACGCAGCGGCCTCTCGAGTCACCCGTGGATAGCAAAAACGATAAACAGGTTGTGCCATCTGGGGGAAAGCGCGAGATGCCGCGTCTCGGCCGTCCGGAGTTATCATGCAACCCAACACGGCCGGAGAGGCGGCGGCAGCGGGCAGGGGCGGGGCGAGGGCCGGAGAGAGCCGCGGGCGGGGGGCAGAGCGAGCGAGGCTACGAGGGAGACGCGTCAAGGGAGACGTGACCCCACACACCGACGCCGCACATCGACGCCGCGCCGCAGAGCCGCCGCCCGATCGCACGCGAGCGCCCCGCACCGTGAGCTTGCAGGTGAAGCCGCGCGGGTCGCTGGCGGAGGAGCGGAGTAGCACATTGGCCGGCTTGACCTGCGGGGGGCCGGGGCGGGGGCAAAATCGGGGGTCTCTGAGTCCGTGGGCACGAGGATGAGGGTGAGGAGTGTGTTTACTAAGGAGGGAACGGTTGACGCGAACGCACTTGCTTCCACATGAGGGCTCCCGTCCGAATGAGTGGGGGGGCGAGGGCCGAGTCAGCCCGCGTCGGCGTGTTTGGGCTCCGCCCGCGCTAGGCCATTCATTTTGCGAGCAAGCGGGAGACCCGCTACCCTGTCCGTGATTGCCCTGACCTGAAGCGGGGGGCTTGCTACCCCGCGCCCCCCCCCTCGCCCCCCTCGCGCTCGTCGCCGCCGCTCCGCCTGCCGTCCAGCGCCCCGCCCCCGACCCGCAGTCTCCCGCGCCGCACCCCGCCCCATCAGAGCGCGCAGGCCGGACGCCCGCTTCCACTTTCCCGCGCTTCACCGCTTCCGCGCCCCGCACCCCCCGCGTCACATCCCGTACGCCATGCCCCGTGACAAGATCAGCAGCCGCCCGACCGCCCTGACCACGCACTGCGCCAGGCGGCGCCGATGCCCCACCTCCCCTCTGTAGGCCGGCCCATTCGCACCCCCTCCTCCACACCCGCACCCGCCGTACACTGGCGTGCCCCAGCCGCGCACACAGCCGTCCGGCCGCGGGTCCCCGCGGTCCTCGTGAAACCCCTGGCGGCTGCCTGCTCCACGGCTCCCCCACAACCCCCAGCAGCAGGCGGATCAAAGGCAGGGAGCGGCCATTGGCCGCCGGACGGGAGACCACAGCTGGAGGACCAGCGCGTCCTCGTCAGCACCTTCCGCTCCCGAAACCCCATGCGCGCGTGCGTGCCCCTCAGCACCCGTAACCCAGACCCCGTACCCAGACCCTTACCCGTACTCGTGCCCATACCCGGACCCGTACCCAGACCCCGCCCCCGACCTCACATCGCAGTGCACCAGGTGAATGGCGTGCATGTGCCGCAGCGCCAGCGCCACCTCCAGCAGCGTCATCAGGATCGCGCGCATGGCGCCGCCGACGACGCCGCTGGTGCCCGCGGCGCCGGCGGCGCCGGCGGCGCCGGCGGCGCCGCGGCCCGAGGCGTTGCTGCCGGCGGCACCGCGCGCGGGGATGGAGGGCAGCTGCGAGGCTGTGTAGGAGCGGCGCGGAGGCGCGTGGCGCCACCTGGCTGCCTCGGCGTTGCGGATGGCGGCCGCAAACATGCCGCTGTCCTGCTCGGGCAGAGTGGTCGTTCCGGGGGAGGGGGGTACTGCAGGAGGAAACGTATTGCGCAGATGGGCCCGTCCGTTTGGCGTTTGGCCAGCTGAGCAGGAGCACATGCTATGAGCGCGGCCTTGCATTCTGGCCGCATCAAACGGCTCTGGTGCCGGACGGCGGGGATCGCTGCTGGCTGCCAATGCGTCCCCGTACGCCCAGTTGGCCAACCTCTCCTTCCCCCGCCCGCAAGTCCGCCCGGCCCGCTACCCACCAGCGCATCTGCCAGGGATCCGAGGTCGCAGCACTCCATAACCAGCACCGTCTGGAGCGGCCCTGCGAGGCGGCAGCAGCCGCAGCAGCAGCGGGGGGGGGGGCGACCGGAGGGTGTGTCTCGAGCAGATTGCTGAGATTGAGAACGGGCTGACACATGGACGGTGCATTCAGCGGGAGGCTGGTCAGCAGGGGCCGCCATCCGCAGCATCGATGGCGCCGGCGCCCGATAGCGCTCCGCGGCCAGCGCTGGCCCGACCAGCGCTGCGGCCGGCGTACGTCGCGATAACAAGCGTAGTATACCCCCAGGACGGGCCGGTGGGCGGGGTTTGGAGTGGGGGTCCCGTGCGCCGCGTGCGCCCTCAACCTCAGTCCACACCTTCCGCCCGTTCCCCCGAGCGCCCTCCCCATGCCCCCAAACTGCTGCTCGCGGGCCCCACCCGAAGCGCCTGGGGCCAGCGCAATGCCCCGGAGGGCCAGACAGAGCTCGGCCCGGGCCGACCCGCAGCGCATGCTGACTCCGTCGCCCCACCCCAACGACCGGCGCCGCTGCTCGCAGCGGTACCCACACCGGGGGCACCACCTGTACCACACCCGCATCGTTGGCACTCGCGCGGCCGTTCATGCACCCGGGCGGCCAGGCCCGACTCCTGTCGGACGAGTAGCCAGACCGCACACAGGCACATGTACGGCACTCACCCTGCGTGTTGCTGACCTCGACGCCCGGCGGCACCGGCACCAGCCGCGGCAGCCCCGCCGCCGCGCCGCCGTCGCTGCCGCCCGCCTGGCGGCGGCCGCCGCCGCCGTCGGTCTCCTCCTCGATCGCATCGTCGTAGCGCACCAGCACGCGGGTGTGGTAGCTGTAGATCTGCACGATGTTGGGGTGACTGATGGAGGTCATGACAGCCAGCTCCCGCGCGCCGCGCATTAGTGCGCGCAGCTGCGCCTGGCGCGCCGCCGGCGTCTGCATGCCGCCGGCGTCGCCGCCGCCGCCGCCACCGCCCGGCTCGGCGTCCGCCTGCGGCGGCGACGCGTCCGCGTCCTCGTCCTCGCCGTCATCGGCGGTCGCCTTCATGACCTTGACGGCAACCTGACGCCATCAAACGCACACCACGGGCGACAGGGAGGTAGTGACGACGTGGCGCGCGCCACTCTACGCGCGGGCTAGCGATTGCGCGAGGAGGCCCAAGAAGCCCAGGGAACCGCAGCGCCCTTGCGTCCCGAGCTGCCGGCCTTGCAAAACCCAATCGGACGTCCCCGCCCCCCGCTCACACCGCCCCACCTCTGGGCCCTCCCCAGCCCAGACCGCCTCCCCACCTCCAGGCCGTGCAGAAGGCCCGAGTAGACCTTGGAGCATCCCCCGCCACCCAGCACCTGCGCGCAAGACGGGATTGGCGCCGGCGGCGGCCGCCGGCGGTGAAGGGTTGGGGCAGGTTTTGAGTGCCATAGGTTTGATGGTAACGGGCTGGCGCACAGCGGCGGCATCCAGTCGGGGGTTGGGGAGTTGAGTTGACTTCAGGAGAAGCGCAGGGGAGGGGGGAAGAGGGGCGCAGCCGCCAACACCCGGTCATGGCACCCGAGCGCGCCCAGGCACTGTTTCGCGCCGCGCCACCAGCCCCCGCATGGGGCCGCGGTCTGCTCCGCCCAGCATCCCTGCACCCCCGCATGCGGCGCACCGCACGCGGCATCCGGCCACACGCGAGGCCGCGTCCCCGCCCCCGTCCCACCCCCACCAGGGCGACGTAAACATACCACCCAACCCAACACAGGACTGCCGGCACAGCTTATCCGGGCCCCTGCCCCCTACCCACCCGCCCAACCGCCTAGGCAACACACCGACCTTGGTGAGGCGCAGGAAGCGCAGGTCGTCGTCGGCGTGCGGGTTGGGCGACGCCTCGCCCGCCTGGGTGCGCAGAGTGCTCCAGAACGAGTTGACCAGCACGTCCATGTTGGTGCGCATGACCGTCAGCGCGTCCGACACGTCGCACGGCATCGTGGCCAGCTGCCGTATCATTTTCCCGTTGACGGTTGGTAATTCGATTGGCAGTTGATCGGGTGCGGGTTGGGTTTCGGTTAGTTCATCGTCGGTTGTTGGAGACGGGTGGCAGCGGCGCCCGCGTCGGGCATCGAGGCGGCATGCACGTATGGAGGATGCACAAGAGAGAGAGAGAGAGAGAGAGAGAGAGAGAGAGAGAGAGAGAGAGAGAGAGAGAGAGAGAGAGAGAGAGAGAGAGAGAGAGA
>LSYV01000027.1:642011-671294 GCA_001584585.1 Gonium pectorale | reverse complement strand
AATGCCTTCCAACCCTCTACCCCCACCCACCCAACTACAGCAACGGCACACCCCTCCCCCTGCCCCGCCCCACCCCCTGCCCGGCCCAGCTCCCGGCCTCTGCCCCGTTCCCCAGGCCGCCGCTGCCCCACCTCCATCAGCGCCTGCGCACGGCTGCGCGCGGCGTGCAGCAGCGAGCTAGGCAATCTCTCCTGCGCCGTCAGGTACAGCGCCACGCACACGCACACGTCCCCGCCGCTGAGGCTGCTGCCCGTGCTCTCCCCCACACACAGCGTCGCATTGCCCGCCACCAGCACCAGCGACGCCGGCCCGGGGGCGCCGCCCCCGGCGCCGCTGAGGATCATGCCCAAGCCCATGCTGGCGCTGCCACCCGCGCGGGCGCCGCCACCGGTGACGGCGCCGCCGGCAGCGGCGGATCCGGGGCGAAAGAGCAGCATGACGTCAGCCGACGGCTGGTCGGTGTCGTTGACGTACGCCTGTACGTGCGGTACGGCGGCGGACCGTACGCGGTACAGGCCGCCGGGGCCGCTGGCGGGGCCGAGGGGCTCGTCGTACGTGGCGGAGGGGATGTAGGAGCTGGCCTCGGCGCCTCGCACCAAGGGGCTCGGCAGGTGCGGCTTCTGCCGGCGCGCCGAGCTGAGCACCGACCAGAGGAGGGTAGACTCGAGGGAGAAGGGCCGCGCCTGGGGGGGAGGGAGTTCAGGAGCGGCGCGGCGAGGGCGGGAGGGGAGAGGGCGGGCTCGGCGCAGGGCCCAGCGTGATGGCTGGTTCGGGATGACTGAGGTGCTTTCGCGCTTCCGACCACCGCTGTAAACCGCCTCAACCGGGGGGCGAACAGGTACAAGAGTGGCGAACAGGCGCAGGGGAGGGAGCGGCGGCGGAGCACGGTAGTTGTAGTGGCGGTGGTTGTGGTGGCGGTGGCGCCGTTGCCTTTCACGCCAGTCTTGCCTCAGCTTCGCAGCGGGGCGGACAGCTCACAGCCACCACAAACCCCGCAAACGCGCGAACACCGCCAGAACACTAGCCGAGCCACCCATCAACCACCAACCAGCAACCGCCAACCAGCAACCGCCAACTACTACGGCCCGCTGTCGCCGGCTCGCCGCCCTAGCACCGACCCCACCAGCCTAGCCGCCAGGTGCCGCCCAGCGGCCGCCCAGCCGCACCTTCCAGACGCGCGGGCCCGCATCTGCCGCCGGCGCCGGCCCCCGCGCCGCGGCGCCCACGGGCAAGTTGAACGAGTGCACGCCGCTGTTGACGTGCCCGCCGCCGCCACCGCCGCCGCTGGTGACGTCCCACACCTGCGCCACGGCCGCCGCGGCGCCTCCTCCGCTGGTCAGGGACGTGGCCTTTGACACCCCGCTCAGCGGCAGGACCCTGTGGCGGCAGCAGCCACACGCGCAACACCGGCGGGCAGCGATCACGCGGGCACGTATGGGTCGCACGCCCTGCACGCCGTCCTCATCGCCAAGACCTTGGGAACACGCACGCAAAGAGCGCACAGGCCGGTCAAGGTACCCACCTTTCCGCCAAGGGCTGCTGAAGCGATGTCGAGCGGCCCACCGCGCGGCCCGTCATGCCGTGGTGCGACCCGCGGTGCGGTGCGCTGCCGTCGCCGGCGGCGCCCGCGCCGGCACCGCCGCCGGTCATCTCCGTCAGCATAAAGCCGTACTGGGCCGCCGTCCCGCGCGCGTCAGCTCCGTACGACGGCTGCGGCACGACGGCCAAGCGCACGGCAAAGTCCACGAACAGCTCCAGTGAGAGCGCCTCCACGACGGCGGACGACATGGCGCTGGCGAGGCCCTGGATGTCAACCGCGACCGAGAGCTCCCGCGCGGCGGCCGTCACCTGCGTTTGCACGGCGATCCAGGATACCGACACGGATGGAGGTGGTACGGCACGGGGTACGGTACAGCGCACAACGGTGCCATTGCTCGACGCTGCGCGCCGTGCGGCCTCCGCACACGCACCCGATCCCGCACACGCCCGCACTGCGGTGCGGCTGGTGGGGTGCTGTCACGGATGGGGGATTGTTGCACAGCCTATCATACCGGCGGCCCCCAAGAATGGGTGCGGCTGCGGCATACAGTCGCCACAGCCCCCAGCCCCCAGCGCGCGCACAGCAGCGGGGTAGCTGCGGCGGGCGCCGTCCGCGCAGGGAGGCGCTGCGGGCTGCAGCCAGCGCCCCTGGCCGCCCAGCCGGCAGGGCACAGACACGCAGCGCGACCAACCGCCCATCTCCGCCGTTGACGGATGAACGACCGACAACCATTCGGCGTTCGCAATCGCCAAACGGCCAACGGTCTCACCCGCTGGATGTCTGCAAGGTGTGGTCCAAGGCAGCACTCGGCGGTAGCCGCCGCCACGCCGGCCAGCAGCTCCGCGCTGTGCGGGGGCGCCGCCACACCCAGCCCCGGCAGCACCGCCGCCGGCGCCGCGAGCAGAAGCGCGCCCACCGTCGCGTCGCCGAGCCGCAGCGGCAGCAGCGTAAACCGAAGCTGCTGCAGCGACGGCTGCGGGAGCTTGACGGACGCGGCGGCGCTGCCGCCGCCGACGGCTCCGCTGGCTCCGCCGAGCGGCCCCGTCACGTTGGCCGCTGCGGACGTCTGCACGTCCATATAAATGCTCTCCAGCAGGGGCCGCCAGTCGCGAGGGAAGCTGCTCAACTCCTTCACGTGTTCAGCCCTACTGGAGCCGGGCGGCGCGGTCTCCGGGAACTGTTGGACGCAGGGAGGCCGGGGTAAGGGAGGTGCAGGGCGGTATCAGGGGAGAGGGTGTGGGGAGCGGCCAGGGGTCGGGAGGGAAGGCAAGCTCGGACCGAATGCCGCCGCGACGGAGAGAGCGAGTGCATTCCTTGCCACACACAGGCGGCGCCTACGATGTACGGGGCATGGAAGGAGAGCATGCCGGGAGCCCCTCCCGGCACCTCGCCCCCCCCGGCACCTCGCCCACGCCCCGGCTTGCCTCACTTCCCTTCCCCCACCCTTCCCCCACCCTTCCACTGCATCGCACCTGCCACACAAGGACACCCGGTTCGCTGGCCCCGCCCCGCGGCGCGCCCTCGGTCACGCCTCCGAGGATCACCAAGTCCTCGTCGCTACGCACAAAGGCCGCCGCCGCCGCGGTTGCAGCGGCGCCGCGCACCGCCGCTGCAGTCAGCACCGCGGACGCCGAGGGCCGCGCGGTGCAAGCTGCGCCGCTGCCGCTGCTCGTCACCGGCGCCGTCGCCGCCGTCGCCGTCACCGCCGTCAGCCATGGCACCGGCAACACCTGACCCGGAGCCAGGCCCGCCGCCGCCGCGACCGCCGCCGGGTGCGCGCTGGCGCAGCTGCCGCCGCCGCCGCTGTTGCTGAGCAGGACCAGCGACGTGCCGCAGGGGGATGCCGCAAAGAGGCTGGATTGCATGGCGTGATTCGGCCAGTGGGACAGGGCGGGCGGGCGGGGCAGGGCGGGCGGTTGCAGTGGGGGGGTCGCTTGCAGGGGGTGGGACGGGCGAGGGGGCGGCGCCGGTAGGGCGCAGGAGGGGGACCTGGCAGCGCAGGGATGTGTGCGAGGCGGGAGCGCAGGGGTGGTTTGGGCGGGGCGGGCGGGGGTAGTGTCGCAAAGCGGATACACCCCAAGCAGTTTTTGACTCGGGAGGAGACGCAGCCATCACGGCACGCGGCAAGGGCGGTGCGGCCGGCGCGGCGGGGCGCGGGTTAGCGCAGCCAGCGGCGCGCAAGACGGGAGTCGGGAGGCGCGAGTCCCTCGGCTGGAGGGCCGCTTAAGGACGGGAGTCGAACGCCCAGACGTGCAAGAGACAGGCACGGGGCGGGCTGGGGCGGGCTGGGCTGGGCCGGGCTCAACCATGCGGGGGAGACCGGGCAGCAGAGCGGCCCCAAACGCAGGATGACCGTGTCGGCCGCCGCCCGCTCCGCGCCGCCCCGAGCACGAATTTTCTCCCACCTGACATGCTGCATCGGCATGCATGCCGCGTGGAGTGCGTCCACGCTGGCGTGGACGCGTGCGAGCCATGAGCCCTGAAGGCTTGACAGTTGACAGCGCAGGGACGTAACCTGTAAGGGGCAGGCAGTTAAATCATGAACAGCAATTCACTCGGCAGTGTTCCTCGTGCTTCTGACTAAAAAACACAGGGAGTTCTGTTGTGAGGGCGAACACGGTCACGCGCCATGTCGCAGTCTAATCTATACGCACTTGTGCAAGAGGCGTTACAACCGGGACTTCCAGAGCTTGGGCCCTTTTCAGCTCCGGCGCTGGTGGCGGTGGCGCCTGGCGCTCCTCCCGGGCAGGCTCTCCACGAAAGCAGCATAGCATCGCGTGTTTTGGTGCGTTACAACCACTGACCCTGCTTTCTATGAAACGATTAGGACCGCTTGGCTTGACCGACCGAGTTACCTAACCTCGGCGCACCATCAATTGTGCCACACTTGCGCTATACATCATGCGATTACACGAAAGGCGCCCGAGCACAGCTCGTCTTCCTGATATTCAGGCGCCCCGGCGATGTGTTGAGATTAATGTCGGCAGTAACTCAAATGTGTTTGACTATCAAAACACTATATAAAGCGCTGGTCCCCGCCCGTCTGCAAAGGTTCGGGGTGGGTTCGTCCATACAGTACAAACATTCGACAAAATGCGACGATTCAATCGATTCAAGGACATGCACATTTGCGTAATTTGGGATAATATTGGGATAATGTTGCAATACTCGCGAATCTGTCACCCCGGTTACGTTCGCAGGCACGGCGCAAGTCAGAAAAAGCCCAGAAAACTGCTCCTTACCTTTAAAGATACTGGATTGGGCACTTGTCGTAGTGGTGAAACGACCCCAGGGGCAGACGCTGAGCTGTCCAAGCCTCAAACCGATGGCCGATGCATCTTCGCCGAACGCCATGCATATTGTGACCACATCAGTCAATGTATCGGGGGCACATTATGCTGCGGAGCACTGCCACGCCGCAGGCTACGAGGGACTGGACGGACCGGGGCTAAGACGGGCTAAGGACAAGGAGACGGAGGAAACGGCAAGAGGAGCCCTAGTGAACCAGACGAGGCCAGTCCGGCCAGTTGATGGCGGTACATGTGAGGGAGTACGCTACGATGAGGAGCGTGGGTGAGGCTGGGAGGCCGTGCGAACCTGCGGGCCGCACCAGACGCCGCCCTTCTTCCCAGGCAGTGTTTCGAAAACCGGGTACTAGTACCCAATCGGGTACTGAAAAAATGATTCCGGTCCTGAGGCACGGGTACTACGAAAATATTGCCCACTGGCCCAGTACCCGGGTACTATGAAAGTCATCGGCCACCCTTAGGCAGTACCCGGTGCTGGCTTACCACCCCGCCCTGTCAGAGGAGTTGCACGGGTTCTGAGAACTCAACAACTAGACTTTGTGCACTGCTAGACTGCGACCTGGTGTGGGGTTCCTGCTGGGGAACAAAGCTATATGCAGAGTTTATCTTCCATTTTGGCTTCGCGATAGGGGACACAGCTGACATCCAACGTGCAAGGTACGCACGACGCAGAGCATGTGTTTGAGCACTTGCATAGCAGAAGGCCTGCATGTCTTACGCATATCAACGGACGTGAAATTGCTCAAAATTTGGCGTTTTTTGATGTCCATATTGCAAAAATTGCCCCCCGGAGACCCCGGTTGGAGGGGGAAAAAAGAGAAACCTGCATAGAAAGAGGGGGCTTCGGCCCTGGGTACTGGCTGGCGCCCCGTAAATGGCAGACGGTACCCGGGAGGGTACTATAACGGTAATCCCCGTAAAACGTTTCGAAACACGGTTCCCAGGCAGTCGGGCATGACATCATACTTGCAAGAAAAGAGGAAGCCAGCTGCACCCTGCTGCACAGGGTACACACCCAAAGGGGGCGCACGTTACCGGCCAGGTGGGATGGTACAGGAACCATGGAAGAAAGAGGGATGCTGCAGGGTAATGTCGGGCCCGGCGACATACGCACCAAATGCGTACGACAGCAAGGCGGGCGATGTCAATCAGCTGGTCGCCCTTTCGGGGTAGCTGCAAAAACGTTGACGCGGGGCCCCTGGGAACGCGGCATCACGGGACCTGAGGGATGTGCCGTGTGTTGCGGCAAACACCCCTGGGGCCTGGCATGGGGGCCTCCTGCTGCGTGGAAGGCTCCTCGAGGCTGCCGCCTCGTGCCCTGACGTTCGCCGCCAACACACTTTCTATTATTTCACTGCCTCAAAACCTCAAAAAAAAAACCTGACGAGGTGAGGCCAGGTACCGGACTCCGAGACGACACCATCCACCCACGCCAGCCTGCGTGGGCCGGGCGCCATCCTCCTACCCAGGCCATCCCACAGGATGGCCAAGAGCTTCGCAGCATACCGCATATATAGGGCGGGTCACACCCGCGTGACCCGGCCTGCCGATGCCCCAACCAGTCCCTGGTAGTACACATGCCCCGCCGCTTACCCTTTCCAACCTTGCCGGCGGGTCCCCCACCCCCGCCTCGCCACGAGTCTCCACCCAGCCTGCGCCCACCCCGGGCTCGCTCCATCAACCTCGAATATCAGTCGCGCCGCCCTCGCCAGCCATGCCTCATGCGCCACCGGCCCA
The DNA here is from genome assembly GCA_001584585.1 of Gonium pectorale. Classification (NCBI taxonomy): domain Eukaryota; kingdom Viridiplantae; phylum Chlorophyta; class Chlorophyceae; order Chlamydomonadales; family Volvocaceae; genus Gonium; species Gonium pectorale. The sequence continues at coordinate 664,709 of LSYV01000027.1, read as the reverse complement.
GTCCTCTCCTCAGCAGCGCCCCCCCCCGCCCACCCCGCGCATCGCATCCCGCTCCATCGCACCATGGCATGATGTGTGCAACCGCATCCAACTGCCGGGTACGTTACGACAAAGTGGCAACCGGAAGCGGCTGCAACCTGCGGCCGGCACTCACCGCCACAAAGTCAGTGCCCATGACATATCGTACAAGCGATCGCTAAAGCCCCCACGCGGCAATGCGTTTGGTGAGTGCTTTCTCAGCACCTAGCTGGTGCCAGGACACGTCTCCGCGCCGCCATCATGCCAATCACATGAAGAGTGGGCCCCCTCAAATGTTCTGATACCGCACATGCAAGGGCCACCAAATCCGGCGATGGGCCGGAGCTGACGCCCGCCGCGCAACGCCGCGCCCGCGGCTCACGCGCTCACCGCGCGTCGCAACGCCTCAACGACGCGGCGGCTTTGCAAACCTCACCCTCCAGAAGCCAGACGCCATGCCCGGCATTGCCCACATCGGAGTTGACTGCAATGCCAGCGGTCGGATCCGGCGCACAGTACAGGTGAACAACACGCCAACGGCAGTGCGGCAACCGACTCCCTCCCGGGATGCCCGGGACCTCAAATTTATTGCGCAATAAACTTGAGGTCCCGGGCATCCTGGGCGGCTCATGGAAACGCAGAAACCGCGCGGCCAGGCCCCCAGCCGCCCCCGGCGCCGCGTTCCCTCCCCCCTAACCTGCAGCTTTCACCACCTTCCAGTGTCCGAAAGGCGCCCGGGTGCAGGGACCCGAGGGCGACGCCGGCCTAATCACAACCGCGCCGCCTGCCGCGATCCAGGCTCGCGGCGCTGCAATGTGCCCCCGAGAATGCACTGACCTGCTAAGGCAGCTACCCGCCCACATACCTATCCCGCCGCCAGCACCCGCCTCCGCTACCACGGCATCGCCGAATGCCGCAATTGTCGGTGTCGTCGTCGCCGCCGCCGCTGCCGCCGCCGCACGACCGGCTCCTGCCGTCATCGCCGGCGTTGGCGCCGCCGCCGCCGCGCGACCGGCTCCTGCCGCCAGCTCCGGCGCCGCCGCTGCCGCCGCAGCACAACCGGCTCCTGCCGCCAACTCCGGCGCTGCCGCCGCCAGCCAAGCATACAGGACACGAGGGGCGTCCACAGAGATGGGGGCCAAAGCACTAAAGCCAAACACATCCACCTCGCAGCCCCCGCCAGTCGCCCCCAGCTATTCGCCGGCGCCAAGAGTCTGGCCGCCACCCGAGATGATGCAGCCGCCGCCGCCGCCGCCATCACCGCGCCGCCAGCTTGCCGCCGGCGCCCCCCTGCACTGCGACCGGCGGCCCGCCCGCACCCGGCGGCGGCAGCGGGCATCGGCTGGAGGACGAGGGGCTCGCCACCGCGGGGCTGCCCGGCCCGAAGCTGTGCATGAAGCTGCTGAGGGAGTCGTTCACTAGGCCGCCGCCGCGGTCGCCCGTGCCGCCGCCTGCGCCGCCGCCGCTGCCGCCACCGCCGCCGCTGAGGCGGATGAGCGGCGCGGAGTGGCCTGCGCATGCCATCAGGCGAGACGTGACGGGTGCAAACGGTGCTGGGAGGAGGGCGTCAAGTGCCACACGGCTTGAAGTACAGTCCCGACACTGCAAAGGTCCTTCATAGGACTGTGTATCAATGGTCTTGATAAGCTAGGGGAGGAGGGAGGCGCCTGGCCACAACCCACACCCAAGGCCTCCGACCGTGCCCCGTCGTATACTGACTCCGTCGAGCCGAAAGGCGCTCACCTGGCTCGCCATCTTGGGATGTCCGGCCAGTGTCCGCGCTGATTCGCTGCCGCCTGCCCGTCCCCAGGGGAACCCCTTGAACCGCCGCGGCCGCGGCGGGAGCTGCCACGCTGCCGCCAGGCACCCCCATCCCCTGCCGCGACGCGCCCCTTGCCGGCTCCTCTGCAGGCGGCACAGGCAGGGAAGGGCCGCAGGGGATCCACAGGGATGGGCACACACGCTGCGCACACGACCTGCAGGACGCCTCTTCCATCCTGTCAGAGCTCGGGCCGGCTGAGCTGCAGTGCCGCGTGGGCGCTTCCCTGGCCTGCTTGCCTTCGCCGCGCACCTTCCCCCACGCAAACCCCAACCCCTGTATGCCCCGGAGATGCAGTGGCAGGAGCACCCGGACCCACGCGCCCGCTCCCTCCCCGCCCCCCGCCCCCACCCACCACCGCGCCTCCGTGCGCCCACCCAGACCTACCCCACCAAGGGCCAGCCCCAAACCACCACCGCTCCCAATGTCCCAAACCACCACCCCGCAGGCTCGCCTGGCACCGTCACCAGGTGAGTGCAGCTGCGCCGGCTCAACGTCGGGCTGTTCAGGGTCCAGGGCGCGGGTTCGAGCCCCGCCAGGCTCAGCGGCCGAAGCGCGGGCGGCGACGTGCAGCCCGGGCTCGAAAAGCTGCCTGCCGGCGACTCGAGCAGGCCCGCTTCCTCGGCCGCTATGGCCGCGGCCGCGGCGGCAAGCAGCGACGTGTCGGCGGCGGAGGCGAAGCGCGAGCGGCGGCGTGTGGGCGAGGCAAGGTGGCGGAGCGAGGCCATGAGGTCGTCTTCCTTGCAGAGCGGGGTGGGAGGCCGCTGCGAGCAGAGGTGGCCGGGCAGCGTGACGCCGGCGGTGGTGGCAGCGGTCGTGGCGGCGCTGGAGGCGGATACTGCCGCCGCCGTCGGGGCGCTGGCGGCGCCGCTGCAGGAGGTGGCGGCGGCGGGGCCGGCGTCCGGGCCGGCGTCAGCCCGTGCGGGCCGGCGGCCCAGGTTGATACTGCCGTCACGCAGTGAGGCGGAGAGGTGAGGCAGGTGGCCGCCGTCCGAGGGCATGCCGTGCGGAGGAGCGGGCGGCCCGAAGCCGGAGCTCGCGCGCCTCGGCGGCGAGAGGTGGCGGGGGGAGGCAGCGCCCGGCCCGACCGCGCTGCCGCCTCCGCTGCCCCCGCCGCCGAGGACGATGCCGTCCGGGAGGCTGGTGAAGGAGCACTCGCGGGAGCTGACCAGCGAGAGAAGTGGCGAGCTGTCGCGGCTCCCGGCCCGCTGTGGGTGCCGCGTGCCGCCGTTGTTCAAGCTGAGCAGCGTGAGGGGTACTGACAGGTGGTGGCCGTCTCTGTCTCCGCCGGCGCCAGGGGGGCTGCTGCCGAGCCGCAGGTCCATGCCGGCCGCGTCATCAAACGGGGTGCTCGAGCTGCGGCGCCGGGCGCTGGCCGGCCGAGGTGACGCGGCTATCGGCGCGGCCGGCAACGACTGGGAGCCTCCCCGCGGGCTGAATGGGACGCTTCCTGACGGGACGCTTCCTGACGGGACGAATCCAGAAGGGCAATCGTAGAGGGCACGGGACCGTCGCGGCGCGGGAGTCGTTTCGGCCCGCGCATCGCAACCGCAATAGGCGACACGTGAAAGCGGGATTTTCCGGGCCGGGGCCGGGGCACGCCCGACGCTATGCTCGTAGACGCGCGTCCCGGTCCTCGAAGGCCATTCAAGGCCCTTCAGACTGGGAACTATCGTATGCAGCTATGCAGCCACGCCCCAACACGCTCCATTGATTCAGGTACTCCAGCTACATTTAGGTCGATTCGTCCGGTTCCCGTGCCTCGAGGTGGCCCCAAGAGCCACGACGCTCTTACCTGGTTCCGACTCCAACAAAGATGGTTGGAGCAGGCGCACCGCTGCTCTGCCTTCCTTCATTCTTCCCTCTGTTGAACTATGATATTCGGGAACCTGACGTTTTCCTATACTCGTGTTTCATCCGGCTAAGGATAACGCCTTAGCGTGCACTGTCGATTGCTCCAGACCGACCAGAAGACGATATGCCTGCTGAGAAATGTATTTATCATAAAAAGATACAAGTACTGGCGTTATCTCTACAGGCCAACATTCGGCTTCTTGCGGAAAAGACGGTTGCTGACACAGCCGGTAAGTTCCGCCTGCTGTTGTTGTCGTGCTTAATCCCGCTCCTCAGTCATGAAGTGGTGGCCAAAAGGTCACGTTCTCCAATACGCAACTCCGAAACGAACACATGGCTACACACCTGTTGTAACAGTCCCGCTCTCGCTCCGGCTGCCCTCATTCTCGTAATACCTTATTTGCTTCCGATTACATCGTTGAAACGACTAGCGGGTAGCACGGTCGCGTGCTGCGGGAGAGGAGGGACTCGGGCTATCCGAGCAGTCCCAGCAGGCAGAAAAAACTTTCATTCGACAAATCCAGGGAACCCTTAACGTCTGAAGCTGTCGGTGGCCGTGAACCTCTGACACTTTGCGCGGTGCGGTGGCTGGGCGCCATGGCCGTTGAGGCATCCGATGGCGCTGCAACCGACGGCCAAACCGCCATGACGACCCAATCGCCGTCTGCGCCCACGCAGCAGCATCTGCATAAGCAAACGCAACAGTGGCAACCGGCAGCTCGGATAACGGACGCGGCGGCCCCGCTGTCCGCGCTCAAGCCACCCGCCCTGCTTCCCTCGTCGGTTCCCCATACCAAGACGCACCACCATTGCACCACACCCGACGGCTGGCGCCTCCACCTGGTCCATACCCACGCCTCCAAACCGCCTCGAGCTCCGCCATCGTCGCCGCCCCAGTCCACCGGCGCCGCAGCGCCGCAATCACCGGAACCGCCAAGCTTGCCACCTCCTCAGCCTGCGCAGCCTGGCGGCGCCGCCGCCGCCTTCAGCGCCGCCGACTCGTACTGGCGGCGCCGGCGGTACCCAGTGGTGTTGTGCCCCGGCCTCGGCTCGTCCGGGGCGTACACATTTGACCTGTCGCCGGTGGTCAGCCTCGCTGACTACCTGGCAACGCGCGGCTGGGACGTCTGGACGGTGGAGCTGCGAGGTGCGCCGGCCGGGATGCTTGCGCCCCGGACTTTATAGCTGTACAGCGTTGTGTGTGTATGTGTGTTTTGCTACTCGGGTGGTATTGAACTGCGCAATTGTTCCGTGCCTGCGCCATGTGTCAAGGGAAGACAAGTCAGGCGGGCGAAGCGCGTGCGAGCAACCAGACAGCCAGCCAGCGGTTGCGACCGCTCCCGGCTTCATCAAATGCCCTTCACTCCTCTTCCAGCCCCCCCCCCCCCGCTTCCCGCCCCCCGCCCTCTCTTTCCCCCCCCCGCCTTCGGACTGTTTGCTTCCCCCCACCCCACCCACGTCCACGGCAGGCAACGGCCAGAGCGACCGGCCGCGCATCTTCGTGCGCTCCCGCTGGTGGACCATCGACGACTACGTGACAAAGGACCTGCCCGCCGTACTGTCGTACGTACGGCGGATCTCCCGGGCGGATCGCGTGCACGTGGTGGGCCACAGCATGGGCGGCATGATCCTCACGCGGCTGCTGGGGCTGGGCGGCGAGCCGGCGGAGGCGGTAGCCAGCGCAACCGTGGTGGGTGGGCGGGGTGTGGTGGGCGGGGCGGGGCGGGGCGTGCTAGGATAGGGGGGCGGGGCGTGAGGTGTGGTGTACTGGGCTGGGTGTGGCGTGTGTGGGATTGCTGCTTTGCCAGGGTGGGCATGCCGGGTGCTGGGCTCAGTCGGCCCACAGGAGTCACCCAGCCGCGGTGATGCTACCGCAGTGCATCGACTGGAGGAGGGGGGGCAGCAGCCCACTCACCCATGCCTCTGACGCCACCCATCCGCTCCCATCCCTTTCTCTGTCCGTAGGTGGGCTCGGGCTGCTTCCTCCAAGGTGAGGCCGGGAAGGCTGGGATAGTCGTCCGCTCGGAACGCTCCGCCTGCTCCGTCCCACAGCCCTCCCCCCCACCCGCTCCCGCGCTCACCCAGCGCCCCCAACGCCCCCCCCCACATGGAGTACAGCATGCGATTCGGTGTTCGCGACGCAATCCGTTTTCTCATCTTATTACCCCAACCCCGCGCACCGGCTGTACGCCCCTTCCCCTCCAGCCTCTCGCCCCATCACTCATACACTCCCACACAGACTGAACACCCCTCTACACCCCCCTAATACCCTCCCCCGCGGCCTACCCCCCCCCCCCCGCGAACCCGCCGCCCCCTCTTCTCGCAGGCAGCTGGTGGCAGGCGCTGGAGCACACTCTGTGGCTGGCCCGCTTTCTGTGGCTGGTGCCCGCCGGCGCCACCCTGCGCGCCTACAGCCCCCTGGCGCTGGGCCGCGTGGGGCTGTCCGCGGTGGACCAGCTCTACTTCTGGCCGCCCAACACCGACCCCGCCCTGGCGCGGGCGGTGCTGGCGCGCAACTTCAGCGCCATCTCCTCGGGGGTGGGTGGCGGACTGGCAGTGGGGTCTGGGGTGCGTGTCGGTTGGCGTCTGGCGGTTACGCTCGGCGGTTAGAATGCCATGTCGGTCGTTGGCACTCTCGTTGTGCGTTGGGCTCGCTAGCAGGGCGTGTGCTGCCCGTGCGACCGGCATAGTGCGGCTCAAGGGCAGACCGAGGCGGAACTGATTGCGCCACCGGGAGAGGAGAGAGCTGCTATGCGCCAGCACGTTCTCGCCCAACTCCTACCCTCCTCCTCGCCGCACAGCATGCGGCTCAAGGGCGGCCTCAGGGATCGGCTAAGTCGCCGGAAGTGGGGACGCCTGTGCGTCCTCACCCTCTCCTCCCCTCACCCTTGCTAGCACCGACGTGGGTCCACACCTCGCCGCCCCCTTCCGGCCCACCCCCAAAACACATATGGAAACGTGTCGGCGTGCGCCTCAAGAAAGCGTTTGAAGCCCATGACCCCCCCCTCGCCCACGCAGGTGATCCTGCAGATCGGCAGCGCCTTCGGGCCGCGCGGGCTGCACACCGCCGACGGGCGCCAGGCGTACGCTGACGCGGCGACGCTGGGAGCGGTGACGACGCCCGTCATGTTCGTGTGCGGGGACCGGGACCGCATGTGCCCGCCGCAGGTGCGTGCTCGCTCGAGAGAGATGCCGTGATGTGACGTGCCGTGACGTGCGTGCCGTGATGTGACGTGCCGTGACGTGCGTGCTGTGATGCGACGTGCCGTGACGTGCGCCTGGGGCCCCCACCGCGTGCGGGCCGGGGCGCCTCCTCGCCACCCGAGCCCTAACGTGCCGTGGCCTGCGCCCCCTCGTGGGGCACTGGTGTGGCGGCCTTGCACGGCTGCTGCCGTGCGCGGCCCGGGCATAGTCCTCTTGCCTGCCCTTTCTTGCTCTGCGCACAGCTCCCCTCGGTTCTAAAGCCCGAAGGCTCTAACCGCCGCCCATTCCCTGCGCTGCCTGCTGCCTCCCAAGGGCGCGTGCTCCGTGCTCCACACGATGCGCGCGAGCCCGCTCACCCGCCATCGGTCTCTGCCGGCGGTCCCTCGCCACAGCTTTTCCTGCCCCGTGCCGCTCTCTCCGCTCGCACCTTCAGCAGCTTCATTCTCTCCTCGCCACTCTCCGGACTTCCCGAACCACCACCACCATCACCACCACTACCGACTCCCTTGATCCCCCCTCCCCAGGGTGCCGCCGCGACGTGCGCGCTGTTCTCCGGCTCCCGCTGCGCCCGCTACGTGGAGCTCGGGCCCAAGAGCCCCACCCGCCCCACCCGCCACCACTACGGTGAGGCAGCTGGGGCCAGGGGGGGGCAGAAAGGAGGCAGTAGGGGGACAGTGGGGAGGCGGCAGGGGGGCAGCGGCAGGGGGCACTAGGGCAGCGGGGGGCCCAGTGTAGGCATGCCGCAGGGTGCGTCCCACACGGGCTTCCGGCTTGCCCAGGTATTTGCCACCCGCAGCCCGCCCACGCTGGGCCGCCCCCCATCCCGCCTCGGGCGGCAAGGAGGCTTCTCTTCGTCGTGCCCTCCCGTGGGCTTGCAGGTCCCTTTCCCACGCCATTCCACCCCCTTGCTGCCTGGCTGCCCCCCCAAGCCCGCTCCACCGCCGGTGCTGCTGCCGTCTTGCACACTTCGCCCAACCCCCTCCCGCAAGCTCCGCTGCCCGCTGCGCCCCGCCCCGCCCACTTTGCTGTTCGGCACCACGCGCTGCGATCCGTGCCCCATCTTGAGTCCCCCCCCGTCCCCCCACCCCCGTCAGGCCACTTTGACATCCTGATGGGCCGCCACGCGGAGGAGGAGGTGTTCCCGCTGCTGCACGACTGGCTGGAGCAGCACGACCAGGAGGCGACCGGAGGAGGCGGAGAAGCGGCGGGCGGCTCGCCGGTACTCGTCCGCTCTCGGCTGTGAGGGCAGCGGACGTCTGCCGCGGCTGGTCATGCGGTGACGCGGACGGGGCGGCCGCGCGGAGGCAGCGGCGGCGGCGGGGCCGGCAGCAGCAGCGCACGGCGCAGGCCGGACCTGGCGGATGTACTGGCGGTCGGGGGGTGGTCTGGCTACACGGTCCCGTGTAGCCAGACCGTGGGTGCGGCCGAGGCGGTGGCCTGTGCGTATAATAGCCGAGTGCCGGCACGGCCCGCCCTTTCATCCAAGCCCCCCAGGCGCTCCACTTGTGCATCACTTGCGTTCGAGAGCAGTGTATTTTCTTAGATATTCTCCGCCGTTGCATGCCTCTCTTCCTTGCACCAACAGCAAAATGCATGTTGCGTCGTCCGTTGCATTCATACCTTGCGTTCCGCCGTACACCTGTACGTCACATGACTCACCCCTAGCTGATGTTTCCGCACCGGGCCGCCCTTGTTTGATGCGTTGATTGTGCAGCGATAGAGGGGCGCGCACTGGGTTTTCTAGCTGTTGGCGTGTGTAGTGTTACGGCGTGTACGGGTACCCGAGACATTCATGGTTTCCTAATGCAGCGTAGCCTCGGGCTGTTCACATTCCGCGCGGTGCAGCTTTTGAGGGCATGCATTGTTGGATGGTTGCACAACGCAGCGCACCGTCAGCTGCAGCGCATCCTCTCGTGCTCTGTCGGGGGTTTCAAAGTGGTTTGAAGCGTGTGGATGACGACGAGCTGGGCGCCAGCAGCGTTTGCCCCGTCCTCTGTGCCGTCGCTCTGTTGGGGGCTGTCGGGCATCGTTTCATGCAGCAGCGGCAGGGGGCCAACGGCACGGCAAGGCAAAGACCGGCGGTCGGTGCTGGCCCCCCTCCCCCTTTCCCTTTCCCCACACGATAAAGGTATGCACGTTGCTTGCGCACGTGCGCAAGTTGCGCTCATGCGGCGGCACGATTGGCGCGCGGTCGCGGGTGTGTACTTAGGGTTTTGCGGTGGGTGGGATGGGCGTCGCCTGGGGAGAGAGGCCGCGGGGAGGCGGGCACCACCCCGCCCACGTGGCGGGCTCCACAGCTTACAATCTACGCGCCCGCCAGCGCCGGGAGTAGACCGGCTATGGCCGAGGTGTGGGTGGAGGCGGGGCGGGGCGGGGCGGGGCGGGAGAGCCGGCCATGGCCGCCGCCTCCTGCCCTGGCCTCAGCGCCTGGTGCCAACAGCAACGAGCGCTTGCAAGTAGCCGTCCCTGTCTCGGCCCCTCTGGCACGCGCCGCGCTGGCAGCTGAGCCGCAGCAGCTTTGGCCCAGCCGGCCCTCCCCCGTCAAACGAGCCCATCGCCTGTACTACAAACCCTCCTGCAAGGTGTGGCCTGCCAAGCTGAAGGTCCAAGCTAGCACTGGAGGCAGCGCGTGGCCACTGCCCTCCTGCCAGAGAAGCAGCCCGGGGCCTGGTAGGCCCCGCCCACACCTCCAAAGAAAAATTCGAGCCGAGCCCGCGTTTCCGGCCGCGAGCATCGGGCTGGCAGGCGATTCTGGCTCTTCCGAGCTGGGTCATAAGCCATCCGGGAGGGGGGCCGACAGCCAGGGCCGCAGCCCCCTCTAGTACCCGAGCTTGTCGTTCAGGCTGGTCCGTCCGTCGCCGCGCTGGCCCGTGGGCGGCAGCCACTCGGCCGCCTCCGCCGCCTCCAGCGCCGCCATCGCTTCCCGCCGTCGCCGCGCCGCCGCCAGCAGCTCCAGGTCCGCAGCCACCGCCGCCTCGGCGCCGCCGCCAGGCGCGCCGCCGCGCGGGCCCTGCACGTGCCGGCCGCCAAAGCACCCCGGGGGGGGGGAGGGGTTGCCATCCCCACACACAAATTGCGACTTCACACACAGGGCGAGCGTCATCCATGGCACCATGGGCCACAGCAATTTTTGTTTTGACGGCAGTGGCGTGCCAGCATCCCGACGTGGTGCCCGCGCCGCCCCCCACCCCCGTTCCTTGCTGCCGTACCCGAAGTTCCTTCCCGCCGCAGCACGCAGTTCCACCTACCCACCACCCACCCGGCCCCATCGTCATTCTCCGTTGTCACCCACCCGCCCGGCTGCCGCTGCCCACGCACCTTGCCCCCTGAGGCCATCCCCTCAGCACCGCCCCGTTCCAACGAGTCATCCGTGGCCAGGCCCCGCCCTCGCGTCGGCAGGGCCGGCTCCGACGGTGTCGCGTTCATGTCCGCCATCAGCGCCGCCGCCGCCGCCCGCGCCGCCGCGTTGACGCCGGGCTTTGCGCCCGCCGCCGCCGCCGACGCCGCAAGCTTGGCCGCCGCCGGCTTGGCGGCGGCGCCTGGCGGCCGCCGGATGACGAGCAGGCCGGCGGGCGCGGCGGCGACCGTGCCGGCGGCGGCGGCGGTATGGCCGCTGCCGCTGCCGCTGGCTTTCGTGTCCCTGGCGAATCATGGCCAACATGGACAACACCACAACAAACTCAGGCACATGGACTCGACCATGCACGCCTCATCTAGCACACGGCCCCACGGCACCAGCGTTGTGGCCAGGCGGCGTGCAAGGCGGGCCCGCCAGGCCAGGCGGCGGGAGGCAGGCAGGGCGGTGCGCGCGCGCAGGCGCGCACGAAGCGCGAGGGGGGCCGCCGGCCGACCACCTCAAGAGCGGCCGAGGAGTGGGGCCGGCGCCCCGGCAGCCCCCATGTGTGGCTCACCCGGCAGGTGGCCGCCGCCCTAACCCTAAGGGCTAAGGCCCGGCCTGGGGGAGGCGGTACACCCTGCCCCGCCAGTCTGGCCCTGTGCGCAAAGCACCGCTCTCGGCGTTCCATTCAGTTGTGCCGTCCCCGTCACCCGTCCCCGCCCCCGTCCCCGTCGTGCCCCTTTGCCATTCTCGGTCTCCGCCAGCGTCCCCATCCCCGTCTCCGCCCCCCCGCCTCGGTCGTGGTCAGCCATTGCGTCAGGGGGCCTCACCCGCTAGTGGTCGCCGCCCGCTGCGCGGCAGCCTCCGCCCCCGCCGGTATCCCGGCCGCCCCTGCGCCGGCGCCCCCGCCGGGCGACGCGTCCTCGTCCTCGTCCTCCTCCACCTCCACCTCCATCTGGTTCGCGCGCCTGGCAGCCTGCAGCAGGCGGGAAGCGAAGTTGACCATGGCCGCCTCTCGGCGTCGGAGTTTGCGCTCTGCCCCCCCTCCTCCTCGACGGGACATACGCTGCTGGCGCCCAGCTCGTCGTTAGTCTTTCCCCTTTCCCTTCAACCCCCCGCTTGAATGCGAGAGAGCGCGCGCCGCGGACGTCTGCCGCGATGTGGTTGCGGCTAGGGGGCTTTTTGGGGGGGGGGGAGTGGGGACCCGCTGCACGCGGCAGCGGGTGCTCCTTTGGCCTCTGGGGCACGATAGCCGGTAGCAGGTAGTCCTGCCGCGCAGGCACGGCAGCGGCGCGCGCACACGCACGGACGGACGGACGGACGGACGCACCTCCTCCTCCTTGCGGCGCTTGGCCGCCGCTGCGGCGGCCGTGGCGGCCGCCGCCTTGACCCTCCGGTCCTCCACCGCCGCTGCGCGCGCCCGCTCCGCCGCCGCGCTGCCGGGCCGCAGCCAGCCGTCCGGGTCCGCGATCTTGAGCAGCCGCGAAACGCGCGCCAGCTGCGCCTCCACCTCCGCCAGCTGCTTCTTCAGTGAGGCCAGCTGAGGGGGGCCGAGCGAATTTGCGGTATTGGAGGAGGGGGAGGTGAAACGGCCGGGTTGAAGTGTGCGTGCTGGGGTGTGTTACGTGTGCGAGACGGAGTGCAAGAAACAGGTCTAAGATGTAGATGGAGCAAAGGCATCCTATGGTGATGGTGGTGGTGGTGATATGTGTGTGGGGTGGGGCCAGGGGCCAACGTGCAAGAGAGGCAGTGCATGTACTGCGTGTGAACGGCCGCTGGTGGCGGCCCGAACTGGACACAGGGGTTCAGGAGTTTGGAGGGCGTGCTCAGTGCAGAAGCCCCAGGAGGCGCATGCCGCCGGGATGAGGGGGAAGGGGGAGCACGCAGCCCGGGGCAATGGTGGCAATGGCGATGGCCGAGGTGAAGAAGATACCAGGCCACAAGGTAGGGAGCAGGAGCCGTGGCATGCTCCCTACCCGTGGAACGACCGACTCTCAAATGAGCCCACCTGAATCAGGCCCCGCTCACCGACCGTTGATCCCCCGCCCGCGTACGCGTGGCCCTTGCCCGCCCCTACGCAGCATTTACTGGATCCCGAATCGGTTCCATACCGGACACACATCCGCGGCTTACGCTCGTCGTATGCGTTTTCCCTTTCAACACATCCGCGGCACATCACTTTCGCGCTTACGCTCGTTGTATGCGTTTTTCTTTTCAACACATCCGCGGCCTGACCTTGTCCTGTTCTATTTGCGTCCCCATGTCCTCCATGAAGGCATCCAGGCTGTCAACGCCCGCCTCGCCGCCGCCAGCTTCGTCGCCGCCGCCGCCGTCGGCGCCGTCCGTTCCGCCGCCGCCACCGTCTGCAGCTCGCCCTCCGCTGCCTTCTTCAGCCCCCGCCGGCCCCGGCGCCCCCGCACCGGCCTCGCCTCCGCCGCCGCCAGCAGCGCCGCCGCCGTCGGCAACTGGCCTGTCGGCGCCTGACGGGGCCTCCGCTTGCTCCTCGCCACCGCCCCCGGCCGGCCCCGCAGCCGCCAGCCGGCGCGAGGACGCCGCCGCAGCCGCGGCGGCCACCACCGCTGCCTCCTCCTCTACCGCCTTCTGCAGCCGCTTCTGCTCCTCGAGCAGCAGCTCGCTGCGGGCGCGCGGGTGGGCGAGCGCGCAGAGAAAGGGGAAGCCGCAGAGGCACACGAACGGGAGTTGGAAGGAGGAAGCTGTTGTATTCATGACCATGAGATCCCTCTGGAGGAACTGCGCCGCACGCTCTTCGCTAACCACCGCCAGCATTACAGTATTATGCCTGGATTGAGCCCATTAATGGCGACGGGCACAAGTGAAGACTGTGGAGCTTAACAGTGAAGACTGCCTCTCAGGCAGTGCCCTCTCACCGCTTGCCGTAGAGGCTCTCTGCGCTCTCGACGACCGCCACCGCTGGCCCGCCGCCGCCAGCGGCGCCCTTCTGCCGCTTGGCGGCGGCGGCGGCCTTGGCCGCCGCCGCGGCGGCACCGCCAGCCGCCGTGCGGTCGAAGAACTCGTCGTCGGTGTCGCTGCCGCCGTCGTCGTCGCTGTCGGCGCGGCCCTTGCGCTTCTTGGCGGCGCCGCCGGCCGCCGCCGCCTCGCTCTCGCGCTTCTGCGACCGCGCGCAGTCCATCGACGATCGCTCACGAGTTGCATGCCCGCACGTACAACATGCCGTACACGTGCCATACAATTAGGCCGTACAATTAAATCAGTACGGCCCGAACGGTCAGCCTTCGCCAGGGATGCTGCGGCTCTAGAACCGACACCCATGACAGCCATTATGGCTTCGGCGTTAGGAGTTGGGCAGGTGCATGGTGCAAGGTAAGGCGGCGGGGCCACGGCGCGTGCCTCACCTTGTTCATCAGCGCGTCGCGGATGCTCTCCCGCAGCGTCTCATCCAGGTCCTCCACCTCCTCCGACAGCCGGTCGATGGCCTGGCGGGGATGGCGATTACGCAATTGAGCGGTTGGGGGATCGGGGCCACATCTGGCGGCGGCACGATTGCTTTTGCGGTCAAGGCGGCGGCGCTCAGCGGCGGCCTGCGGGGCGCCGGCGGGCTGGCCGGGCCTCGCGCATTGCGACCATCAAAGGGGGGCACGCGGCAGATAACGGCACAGGGGCACAGCGCGCCAGAGAGGACGGCTGGGTCGGTGTTCAGCCAGCAATCGGGCGTACCGTGTGCAGGTCTGGCATGTGCAGTGACGCACGCCGGCGATGGGGCACGGCCACCGCAACCGGGCGCGGCCGGGGACGCGGTGCGTGCTCGGTGTTGTAGGGCCGGCTACAGCACCGGGCCTGGGGGGGTTGGCGGTGGCCACCGCGGCACAGACACCGCCCTCCTCGCCCTTCCCGCCCCGTAGCAGTCCCCGCCAGGAAAGTGCTGGGCTGCACCCCGTTCTCACCAAACCCAAGGCTCCCATAGGACCCATACCCCCTAGCTCCGTGCCGCAGCCTTCCTCCAGCCCTCATCCCTAGCCCCTGCCCCACCCACCCCTCCCCCCTTTTACCCCCCCACCCCACCCCCGGGGCTGCCTCGCCTGCTCGTTGCGCGCGAGGGTGGTGGCCTGCCCCTGCGTGAGGCCGCCCTCCTGGCGCTCCTTGGAGCTGATGCGCTGGTTCTCGGTCTTGAGGTTCTGGATCTTCCATTCCTTGGAGCTGGCGGCCGGGGAGGGAGGGGGTGCGGGTGTCAGGGAGAGGCACAGCGAGGAGGCGCCCTGCCGCTCACCCCATCGCGCAAGCCCGCCACAAGCCGCACCCCTCCACCCACCCGCTCCCCCCCATCCCTCGCCTGCCTCCTGCCCCCACTCACGCATCCCAACTGCCCCCCCCCAGCCCCTCACCGGATCTTGTCGGCCAGCTTCTGCTGCCGGTCGTTCAGCTTGTGCCCCGCCGACACCAGCGCCCGCCAGTCCACCGCGTCCGCGTCCGCCGCCGCCGCCTCCAGGTCGATGTCCTCGGGCCCGTCCGCCATGCCCCAGCTCACGCCGCCCGACAGCGCCGCCACCATGCTGCGCTGAGCTGCCTGCGGGCCAAGGGCGGAGATATGGGTGCGCGTGGGGCTGTGGGCAGAGGGCGCGGCGACGGGAGGCCCGAAACTCCCAAGCCGGCATGACTATGGCCCTTGGGCTCGGCTGCCAGCCGGGGGGCCTGCTGCCTGGCGAGCTGGGCGTCCCACCGCCACTTGGGTCCAGACCCACCGGACAGCCGTGCCGGCGTTCGCCGCCTAGCCGGCACAGCCTTACCTGGCGCTACCCCACCAAAGAGTCCCCACAACCCTCTATGATGTGCGCCTTCGCACCCCGTGCCAGGTTGCCCCCTACCCCAACGCCTCCAGCTCCTGTGGCGCCCCCCCCAGAACACATTCCTGCCCGGCCTCCTGCAGCCACCGCGCCGCGACACTCCCGCCCCGGCTTGGTGTGTACAATTCTGCCTCATCCCCAGCTCGCTCCTGCCCCGGCGGCCCCTTAGTCCGCACCTCCTGCTGCTTCTCCTTCTCCCGCCGGCTGGCCTCCAGCGCCGCCATCTGCCGCCGCTGCTCGCGGCTGAGCCCCTCGGGCGGCATCAGGTCCTCGGGCCCCCCCAGCACGTAGATGCGGCTGCTGGTGCCGAAGCGCAGCGTGTGGCCCACCGCCAGCGGGACATACACCTGCCCCCGCGGGGAGGGAGGGGGGACGGGGGTGCGTGCGCGCTCGTGCGTTGGGAACGGGAGCGTGTGTGCGTGTGTGTGTGCGTGTGTGCTTGCTTGCGGGTGTGGCACATCTACAACGGGCCGATGCTGGCCTAGGGCTCTACTCGCGGAGAACCGTGTCAAGCGCCGTCCTAATGCTGCTGACGCGACGAGGGGCGGGACGGGCCGCGGACGACCGTATTGCGCGGGTGGGTGCTGGGTAATGAAGAAGGCAAATGGGTCGCGTCGCGGACGACCGGGTGTGCTGGCTGTGCTGGGTGTGTGGGCGTGGGGGGTTGGGGGGGGACATGGTGCGCTTGTGTGGTCCGCGGTCACTACGGGGGCAGCTGCCCCAGCGCAGCATGCCGTCGCGTGTGGAGGGGTTATGGGGGCGGAAGGTGCGGGGGCTGAACGTGCGCTGCTGCGTGCTCGATGCGCAGTACGCGACGCGCGACGGGGAGGGAACATGGCGAACAGTCCATGCATGCCAAAAAGGCGCGAGCTGGGCACCGGGCGGGGGTGGGGGGCGGCGCGGCGCGAGGCGGCCTGACGCGCAGCCCCGCCCCCGAGGCAAGAACCTCAACAATGGCCCGGAACGAACGCCGACGCGCCGTACCTTGGGCTTGATCCGCTGCTTGTTGAGGAAGGTTCCATGCGTGGATCCAGGGTCGTACAGGAAGGCCTGGGGGCAAAGAGGGCACGGTGTAGTGAAGGCAAGAAACGGGGCACGGGGTCCGGCTTTAAGTGGCCCGGCTTTAGGCGGTCCGGCGAGAGGTGAAGCCGGCGCCCGTACCCCGTCCCGGTCCAACGCGGTCGCATCACGCGCATAGCCATCGGATCGACTCCCTGCCAGGCCCTAACCCGGCGCATGCGGAACACGTAAGGCCGCCTGCTGCTGCCAGATGCGGCGTGCGACCTTGCGGCCGCGAATCCCTCTGTGCGCGGAACACGCCCGGCCATCGCTGCGCCGCGCGGGAGCGGGAGCGGGGGCGGCCCCCCTACCCCTACAGGTCCGCGCCGCTCTCATCCCGGCCGCACGGCCGCGGGCGTGTTAGGTTTGTGGTTGGCAGGAGGGGCTTGGGTGAGTGGGTGGGTGGGTGGGTGGGTTTGACACGTATGGCCGCACGCGTGCGGCGCGCGGCGCACACACACCTGGCACACCAGCACGCTGCCACCCATATAGGACACACACCTGGCACACCAGCACGCTGCCACCCATATAGGACACACACCTGGCACACCAGCACGCTGCCACCCATATAGGACACACACCTGGCACACCAGCACGCTGCCACCCATATAGGACACACACCTGGCACACCAGCACGCTGCCACCCATATAGGACACACACCTGGCACACCAGCACGCTGCCACCCATATAGGACACACACCTGGCGCGTCTCGCCGTTGAACACCAGCACCGCGTGCAGTCGGGAGGCGGACGGGTGCTCCAGCACAAAGTCGGCGGAGGGGTTGCGACCGAAGGTGACGAAGGGCTTGGAGGAGATGGAGCGGTTCTGCAGGAGCGGCGGGAGGGGCGAGGCGGGTGGGGCGGCGTGTGGGGGGTGGCGCGGGGGTCAGGCACGGGCTGGGGTTTGCGGTGGGAGGGGCTGCGGGTGGTGGTCGTGGTTGTGGAACCCAGCTGAAAGCAGCAGGTGGGCGTGGCGACGGTACCCGCGCCATGCAATTTCCATGCCGCCCCGCGCCCTCTGCTCCGCCCCTCCCGACGCACTCCGCGCCGCCGCCAGACATTGCGCCGCCCCTGTTACCGAACACGCAACCCCTTCCCGGCGTAACCTCAGGGCTTTCCGGCCCCGTGTCCCTCGCTTCCCTTGCCTGACAAGAATCCCACCTCGACAATCGTTCCGTTCTTGAGGACCTCTAATGTGTAGTCAACCCTGCGGTGCATCGTCCGCAAACGAGGGGGCTCAGCGTTAGCCTGGTGTGCGCAGACGGCACGCGAGCGCATCCTCCCTTTACTGCCCGCGGAGCGAGTCCTGGAGCTGGGGAAAGGACGTAGAGAGGCGCACGCGCGCGTCACCGCTCCTCCCACCCCCTTGGACGCCACGCCTCAGCCACCGTCCCACCGGTCATCCGGGTTACCTGGGACACGCCCCACGGTCACGTGCCGAACCCTGCGTGCCGTTCGCCCATTCCGGCTGCTAAGCCCAGAGCCCAACCCGCCACCACTGGCCAGCAGGTAACCTTCCAATGCCCCGCTGCCACGCCGCACAACCGCGGCTGCCCCACCGGACGACCACTCACCCCTCGGGCACGCCGCTCCAGGCAGGCGGCTCGTACACCGGCGCCGGACCGCCGCCGCCGCCACCGCCGCCGCCGGCTGCTGGGGCGCCTCCCGCCTCCCCGCCGTCCCCGCTGCTGCCGGGCGGGTTGCTATCGGTCGCTGCGGCTGTTGTCGCTTTGGCATACTGCGGGCCGCTCGAGGCGCACGGGGGCGGGGTGCGGGCGGGAAAGGCCGGGAGTCACGGAGCGTAAACTGCTGGGAGGGCTCGCCCAGCCAGGATTCGGAGGTAACCAAGGCTTGACGGCCGCCCCCCATCGAATAGGGCACCCGGACAGGGCGGAGTGTGGCGCCTACTTTCAATGCAGCCATGTGGACTCCTCCGCTCCTCTGGGTACGAAGCTACTAATCCTGCCACCCGGGGTTGAGATCCCTGGGCACCTCCAGGCCAGAAACAACACGAAGCCCATACCAGGGTCCAGCCCAAAGACCCGTCGATGGACTCGCCGGCCCGCACGGCCTCCAGGGCCAGCACAGACCCACACACCACCCCGCCTTGCCCCATGCCGTGCCGCGACGTGACGTGGCCTGCGCCGCTGTCCGCACCCCGGTGGCAGGTCACACCAGGCCGCGGTGCTTCGCTGCCACCGGCCAGCCACGAAGGGACAGACCCACAGACCCCACGGGTCGCCCGACGGCCCGCCGACCCGCCGGCCCGCCGACCCACCATGGCCGATGTGATCTGCGCAATGACACGGTCCCGCTGCCCCGGGATGGCGCCCGCAGCCGCAGCGGCAGCGGCGCGCGCGGCAGCGGCCGCAGCGGCGGCAGTGCTGCCGCTGGTGGAGGCGGAGGCGGAGCCAGTGGCTTTGTCCGGCGCCGGATGCTCGCCGTCGGCTGCGGTGGGCGTGGGTGGGGGCGGGAGAGGGCAGGTGAAGGGGTGAGGGCACAAAGCGGCACCGCTTGCAGAGCCTCTTGCGGGTCGGGGTTTCCCGCCACAAGAGGTATGGTGGGTTAAAGCAAGATATGGCATTTATAATGCGCGAGTTACGAGCTGCCGTTGCAGGGGAGGAGGGGGAAGGGTGGCCGGGACCAGAGTGCACCATAGGGTGGGGAGGTGGGCCGAGCACGTCCCCACGTTCCCCACACGTACCCGCTGGCCGTCCGCTTTCCACAGAAGGTGGTGCCGGTGCATTGAACTTTGGAGGAGGAGGCTTGAACTTGGGCGGTGGAGGAGCCATCTGGCCCTCGGTTGCGATGGCAGCCCCATGCTCCGTGCCCACTGGCTGAGCGTCTGTGGATGCAATATCCATATTATGGCATGTGTACCCTGACAGAAGGCTTGTGTGTATGGCTTGGTAAGTTTACGTTTGGTCAGCGAAGTCAAACAGGGGACACAAACTCAGTCGACAACAATATATGTTGAACTTAACAATGGATGCAGAGTAACACAGAGCCGATTTCGCTTGATCCTGTTGCAGCTCCAACCGACTAACCACCGCGCAGCACACCCAACCCGTCTACCCGTGCCAGTTGCCATGCGGCCTCTCGCATGTTATGGCAAGTTCCCCGCATGTGCTGCACCGGTGCATGCCTGTCCCGGACCATACTTCCCGAAGCCGGTTCGTGGTGCGCCCGGTACGCCTGCGGGTGGGCGACCTTCCCACGGCCGTTGCACAGAGCGCCCGGGATGCATCCATGGTGGCGTGCAGCCAGCAAGGGGGCAGAGAGGCATGGCCAGCAAATATGAAAACACTGCACATGTACGTCGGGAACAACACCGTCGTCGCTGGTTGAGCTGGTTCGCTGCTGGTTGACGTGTCGTTCCTTGATGTCCTTGTGTCTCCGCTGCGCTGCCTGTAGTGCGAGCCTCTTTGCATCGCTGCGTAGTAAGGAGCCCGCTGATTCTGGGCGCTGGATACGCACTTGAGCCACTTGAGCCCGTCTGCACAACTGCCACCAGGCCGTGCCACCCGGCCTATCGCTGCAGGTACAAGTGCGATATGCGTGTCCGGGGGCCAGGGCACAGCCCAAAGCCTCGATGGCAGGCCCATGAACAGTGGAAGCCATCGCATGTGTGTCTATATTGTGTGCTGTGTACTTGTACGGCATCGGCGCAGTTAGCCCACTTTCATTGCGCGAAAGAAGTCTTGAACCTGATGGAGTATCCTAGTCAATTTATTCCTCGGCGCACTACAATATTCGGGTCCGCTGCGCAACATCTCAAGCACTGATGCCGTGAAGGGCATGTTTCACGGCCACGGAAGCACCTATATTCATGAAATCAGTTGAGCGATAGCCTCCCTGATGTGGGATGCTTGCTGGAGGCTCCTCATCGCGGTCATGGCGTCTGTTCGGCAGCAGCTGGAGAGACTCGCGACGACGCTGCTCGGCAGCAAGACCGCCTTGCCAGTCCCGCCTGTAAAAGAGGTCCCGACGGTAGGGCCAGGGCTGCCTCAGACCCGACGCTCCCTACCCGTGCCTTCCCCTCCCTGACCCCGACCTATCCTTCCCTTCCCTCATTTCCTGTCAAACTCACGTAACCCCACAGGGTTACGGCATAGCGCAGCTAGTGGACAACGTGGCCTCGCTGGAGCACATGCTGAACAGCCTCGCCGGCGTACGGCAACTCGCCGTTGACGGGGAGGGTGAGCAGCCGGGCAGGAAGGGAGAGGGCCCCGCCCCAGCAGTACAAACCAGCGGACAGTGCGTGGGGCCAGTATGGCCCCCCCCCCATCCCCGCCATACGTCCGCCGTCTGGGCTTCCCGCTCCGGGATGCCCTGCGTCCCTTCTGCGTCCCTTAACCCCGCACGCAGGGTCGGCCGTCTTGTGGAAGAATCGCCCCACCGCTGCCCCTCCCGGCCCCTCCTGCGTCCCGCCCATTCGCCCAGGGATCTCTCTGGGGCGGTCGGGGAAGCTGTGCCTCCTGGCAGTGGCCCCGGCGGTCCCGCCCTCCGCCGACGCGGGAGCCGCTGCAGTGGCGGCTGCGCCCAGCGCCAGCGGCAGCGCAGTCGCTGCCGCCAGCAGTGCGACCCCGGATACCTCTCGGCCGCAGCCGCGCCCTCCGGTCTTCCTGCTGGACGTGTCGGCGCTCTCCTCCGCGGCCTTCTCGCACACGCCGGCCGCTGCCGAGGGGGCCGCCGCCGGCCGCCGCTCGGGAGGCCGTGGAGCAGCCGGCCCGCCTCGCAGCCTCAAGGCTCTGTTGGAGTGCGACAAGGTGGGTGATCCAAGCTGTCGACCCTTCAGCCATGACACTTTTGTGTATGGCAACAGACTGGCCTAAGGCTACCGATATGCAACAGCACTCCGCATATTCAGGGGCGTGAGTCCGTACCGCGTAACGAAGGGCCTCAAGCCCCTGGAACAGTCCCGTAAAACCCAATGCGGTACCCTTCCGCGGCACGAAGCCCCCATGAAGGCCTATCGAAACGAAGACGCTCTGCCGCGCGCCACCGCCCCTATCCTCGCACGTCGGACCCACGCTTGAACGGGGACCGGGCTGTCCAGCGACGTGTGAGCGGATGCGCCGCTATTGGGCGGGGCCCCCTCTGCCTACCCTCATGACTTGCCGCCTCGCATTGCCCCCGCCCCCCCCCGCAACTATTGAGTGTCCGCGACGCGACCCGTTTCCCTTCTTCATTACCCTCCCCCCCCCCGCCCGCGCCCTCTACTGAGAATGCCTTCCAATCCCACTACCCCCGCCCGCGCCGCCTCCGCACCCCCGCGCGGGTCCGAGGCGCCGCCCCGTCGGCTGCGTGGAGCCTGAGCCCTCTCTGCCGTGCCGTTGAGTCACGTAATGTCACGTTCGAATGGCACCGCCGCGCCGCCTCCGTGCCGGCAGGTGACCAAGTTGTTCTACGACGTGCGGGCGGACGCGGAGGCGCTGTTCCACCAGCACGGCGTAGCGCTGAGGGGTGTGGTGGACCTGCAGCTGGCGGAGGTGGGCCCGCCGGGCGGCGGGTGGGCCGGGCCGGGCCAGAGGCGGGAACCGCTGCGGGACTTGCGACGGCCCAGTGAAGGGCCGACGGCATCGAGGCGCGGGTCTAAGGCTTTAGACGCTGTGGGCGACGGCTGATCCGTGGCCTGCAGGGGGCGGCCAGGATAGGGCCCGTGTGTATTGTGGATCAATATAGGGTCCCAGGATATGGCCCACGCACGTGCTTCGCACGCACTGCGGGCGTGGGCGCGGGACCCGCCCACGCTTGGTTGGGCGGTGGCGGAGAGGGGAGGTGGAGTGAGGGGCGGTGGGTGGCTGGCGTATACAGGACTGACGTTCGCAGGGACGGCTAATGGCAAGGGACTGGTACCGGCAAGGATAAACCTTCTTGACAGGGGCTGTTACCGACAGCAACTGGTTCTTCCAAAGGGCTGCGTTGACAGCGACTGACACCGATGCGGGGGCTGCGTGCTCTGTGTCCTCGGCGCCCGCAGGTGGCGTACCGCCGCTACGGCCCCTTCCCTCGGCGCGTGGCGTACGTGATGGGCCTCAGCCGCGCGCTGGAGAGCTACCTGGACGCCGCCTCGCGCGCCACCTGGCAGGCCACGGCGGTGGACAAGCGCTCGCTGCAGGGCAGCTACGAGCGGGACCCCGCGGTGAGCGGCCGACGGGGAACCCCTCGGCAGGCGGTTGGTAATTCGCTGGGAGGGAGGAGACGGGAGGGTCACGACTCGGGACACCAGTGCGACCTCACGGTGCCCATGATGAGCTGCGCGGGCCGGGGGGCAGTGGCGATGCGGCGCGCCGAGGCAGGCGTGGAAGGCGCTGCGAGGGGAGGGAGACCTGGGCGCGAGCCCGCGGGTCGGGCGGCAGGCCGCGGGGTGTGGACGCGCGGGCCGGGGGTGGAAGACCCCGCGGCGAGTGAGGCGGGTCGGCTGGGTCGGTGGGGCGATTGGGAGACGGCTTGGAGCCATGTGGGCAAGGGGGCCGGGTCCGGGGGGGGGCGGAGGGGGCGGGGACGACGAAGGTCGTAGTAGAGTCGTAGGAGGTAGGTGGTGGTCGGTACGTGTACGGACGTAGGACGGACGACGGAACGG
>LSYV01000027.1:537323-575063 GCA_001584585.1 Gonium pectorale | reverse complement strand
GGCCGGGTCCCCCAGCGTCGGGGGTACTGTAACGAAGTCTGTCTGCCTGCGAGTGGGGGTGGCGGGCCTCTATTGTGCACGGCCCGTGTGTGGGTTTCTTCCCAACCCAGCCGCGGGCCCCCTGATTGGGTTAAGCACTCGGCCACTGTTTCATTGCTTGGTTTGTCTGCTGGTGCTGCCTTGCTGCCCGTACTTTCGCAGTAATTTCCCCGGTGGCAGGCCGGGTCCCCCAGCGTCGGGGGTACTGTAACGAAGTCTGTCTGTCTGTCTGCGAGTTTTGGGTTCCCCAGCGTCAGGGGTACTGTAATGAAGTCTGTCTGAGAAGCCAGCGTGTCCCCGCGCCTGTAACTCTTTCGGGCCTGTCCCATTGCTGGCGGGTCGATTGCTGTAATAGAGGCCCGTGCCACTGCCCGGTGCAGCGGGGGCACCTCTCTTTGTGTGATCTCGCCCGAGACGGGTCGGGTGGCTGCTGGCTGGTGTGGCGTGTGTGTGGAATGCGGTGGTGGCGGCGGTGCCCAAAAGTCTAGGCTACTTGGTGCAGCGCTCTCTGCGCATGCGTCAGCCGTTATCCCCTGCTGGCCCTAATTCTGCTGCTGCCGTCCTGGCTGCGGTGCAGGCGGGCGTGCCCGTGGAGATATGGTCCCAGCTGCTGACCTGGGACTACTGCCTAGCGAGGAGTGAATGGGGCAGTGTGCGTGCTTGCCGGACACCGCTTCTTGAGGGTTGTGGCCGGATGCCTGGAGTTCGCTGAGTGACCCACTAGCTGTTTTCCTTCTTGATCGCCCTGCCTGCTTGTCCCTTGATAGGATGCATGATACTTGGGTGTGGGCCTGTCGCCCCTGATGATGTATGATCGTGTGTGGCTTGAGAATGACTCCTGGACGGCGCTAGCTAGGTTAATAATACGGCCAGACGTGGGTGGTGGGGCTTGTTGGGTGGTGGGCCTCTATCTGCTGTGCACGGCCCGTGTGCGGGTACTTTTGCCCTGCCACTGGCCTCCTTTTATAAGCCGTTTTTTCGCTGCCATACCCATCGCCAGTCTCCTTGTCGTCATCGTCGTACCGGAAGCGGCCTCACCCGTGCTCCATGTGCAGGTTGGAGGGCCCGCCGCCACGGCAGGCAGCGCCCTGGTAGGGCTGCTGCCCAGCACCCGGAAAGCGCCCACGCGCCAGCGGCTCAGAGCCATCCCTCGCTGCCATAGCAGCCGTCAGTCTCCATGTCGTCATCGTCGTACCAGCAGAAGTGGCCTCGACCGCGCTCCATGTGCAGGTTGGAGGGCCCGCCACCGCGGCGCGCGGCGCCCTCCAAGGGTTGTGGAAGCCAGCAAAGGGCGAGGCCAATTAGCCATGATGACCGAGAGCATGACCGGGAGCAAGACATTATATCGTTACGCAGTGGCTGCCTGAGACAGTCAATTCAACTGCACTTATCTCCATGCCATTTAATGCCCAAACGTAGCCTTCGCCACCATTTCAATGATTTGCGAAGCGAAGCAAGAACGCTGCTTGCCCATGAACCGACCTGTGACGGCGGCGGAATGTCGTCCTTCGAGCCACTGATGAGGAGTGTAAGGGCTGATGAGGGCGGTCATGCCTTGACCATCTTAAGCTTGGGCCGCTCGTCCTCGTCCTTCACCTAGCGCATGTATTAGATGTACATGTTGTCACCGTTCACGGCGCCGGTGAACTGGACCTGCTCCCACGCTACAAAGTCATAGGTGAGAGATAAGTCTGCCCGAGGTTTGCGCCCCAAGGTGAGGTGGGCCCCACCGCTGTGGCCAGGGCCAACATACGCATGCAGCACTACACCCCTGCTGCTGCTGTTGATATTGCATGGACCCGGAAAGGCCTGCAGGGCCCCACAAGGTGATGAGGCTTGGTACTCCTCTTGTGGCAAGCTCCGTAAACCATCAAAGGTCAGAAGGCGCGAGTAAGGACTGTACAGCAGCGCACCACCAAGCGAGTACGGCTCGACACTACCCATGCGTGCCCTGCTTGGGCCCCCCTCCTCTGTCCCAAGCAATACGTAACTTATACGCTTCGCAACGTCCTCACTCAGAGTACGAAGTGAAGCACCTACTGAGCCCTCGTTGTCCTCGCACATCTTGTGCACCTTGGGTGGCATGTCCATCACGTTGATGCCCTCCGCCTGGCCATCCGTTGCCGCCTGTGGCACCGGAGAACAGAGCTGAGTTTAACGGCACGGGCGCGCCTATGATGACTTGCATTTTCCCTGAAATTGTACAGCATGATGTACTGTCGCTAGTCTAACAGCGCAGCGACAACAGCAGCCATTCTTCGGGACAAATGCTGGCTACCTTTGCCTTACCGCCTTGATATTGTCTCAGGCTTGCTTGTGCTGCAGGTTCACGAGCAGACAAACTTTGAAAGGCCACTTCAGCAAACTGCACCATGCAACAAGCCCTTTCCCGAACTCTAAACATGCATCCCAGGCCAGCCCTTCCTGTAGGCGTTCGTTGTACGGCGACGTGCTATCAGGCATAGGACGGCCCTCCACCTTTCTCAAATGGAGTAAGGCCTGTTAACATTCGATTTGGACTGCATCTCCCCCCCCCCGTGGCAAAGCCAGGACCTACCCACTTCTCAAAGTTGCCCGTGAGCAGCTTCTTCTCAGCCCAGCTCTTCTTCTCGCCCTCATCGCCGATCGCGGGCTTGGCCCTGGCCCTCACCTTGGCCCTGGTGCTGCTGACATCCTCCTTCTCCATGAAGACGCAAACCGTAAGATCGGCGCCGCTGTCATACCAGCCCTGCACTGCCTGGTCGTTCAGCAGGTCGTACCGGGTCAGCGCACCTCCGCCAGGTTTCTGCATCAGCAGCAACAAGGACAGGACATCGAATGCTTCAGGCAAACGGCAGAGGCGGCATGGCTTACTGTGCCCAAATCGCAAACAGACCTTCCTGGACAGATCGTACCACAGCAGACTGATGGCGATCATACGGCAGTGTTGATAAAGCTGAATCTCATTTGGGTGCTACCAACCGCCCGCACTTTGTAGCGAATGCCGTTGAGTTTGCAGCCGTCGAAGTAGCTGATGTCGCGAATGGCCTTCCGCATGGCACTGAGGGTCAGACCGCCGTCCTCGTCCAGCTCAACGGCCACCTTGGATGGCAGGCCAGGAGCTCCCTTCCCCGACGTTCATGTTGGGGCCACGCTTCACGTCAACACTGACGCTGTCGCCAGGGCCAGCCGGGGCGGCCGCCGCAGCAGCAGCAGTTCTACCGTGGGGAGCAGGAGCACGCGCAGGCGCTGGTACTGGAGCCCCTGCTGGGCCCAGTCGGCAGTGGTTCCGTATGCCACATTGCCGTCAGGTACTCTGCGCCCTCCGGCTGGCGGCGCCAGTGCAGCGGCTGCCGCCCCGCCAGTGCTGCTATGACGGTGAAGCCCCGCAAGGTTAGCCGGCTGCAGACGGCCGGCCGGCGCCGGCACAGCAGCGGCCGCTGTCATGACGCCAGCAGCTCCCTCGTTCGAGCGGGGGCACACGGGCCCCTGCTGGGCCTGGTTGCCAGCTTGGCCGCCAGGGAATCGGTGCCCTCTGGCTGGCGGCGCCGGCGCAGCGGCTGTCGCTCCTCCAGGGAAAAGCTCCTGGGGCCGAGCCGGCTGCTGCTGCACGTGAACCTTGGCTCGGGCTGATGTGGGTCGCCTGCGGCCCCATGCCGTCCGTAGCAGTAGCTGCCTCGGCGCCACCTGCTTCAAGACCAGCATTCAACTGAGCTAGGAGGTTCGTCCAAGGGCTGCTGCCCAGCGCCATGCGTCCCCTCGTCTGCAACACCGTCAGCGCTCCGCCAGTGACCAGGACCTCGTCACCGGGGAGGGGCTTACCGTAATTGGGAGGCTTGTTGTAGTCCAGGTGCGGCAGGAGAGCGGTGCGGGCATTCTTTGGGTAGTTGGGGGATGGCCCCCGCGGGCGTTCGTGGGCAGTTCTAACAAGCCGCAGTGATACGGACATGATAGAACCGGGTAATTTCGCTTCGTTGACATGGTCGACGCTTGGCTCAACCCCCCGAACCCCGCCTACAACTGCATCGCGGGTTCGCGGCGGTGCGGGCTAGCAGCAGAGCAGCCTGCATGCCTAGAGCTATGCACAGGAGCTGCCCTTGAGGGCTAGTCGCCTGGAACATCCGAATCCTGGAACCTAAGCAAGTTGATTTCAAATAATTGCGAGTAGTCGGAGAAGTCAGGGGCCAAGGAACGCATATGATAGCGGTGCTTGGTAAGCTGCCACCGGAACCAACTGCCCGCGCACCAGTTATGAACGACAGTCCCGCTTACTTGGTTCCTGAAATCAACCACTTAACAATCACTTGCCAACGACATACCAAGCCAAAATCAGGAACCAAGCAGGGCTCGGTCCCAGAGTGCCTCACCCTGAATCGCCTCACGGTGCCTGCGTCGCCACCTGCGCACTGGCCCTCCTCGGACGAGGAGATGGCAGGGGAGGGGGTGGAGGGCAACCCACCTACTGACGGCGCTGCTGTGGCACACATTATGGGTGCAACACCGTCATCCATCGTCTGAGAAGGGCCAGTGTGCAGATTGCGGCCTAAGCACCAGAGAGCAACACAGGGCGAGCAAGGCGGGCGGCGGTGAGCCTTACTCGAAATGGAAGACAGTCCAGGGGGCATGGGAACTACACGGGTCCCTTGCAAAATGCCCCAGAATACATAAGTGCCCCATCAACAGGCCCTACAGGCGCTTTGCAATTACACGGCTCCTTGTCCCCTCCCTTGGAAGCTGGAAAGGCTGAAGAAGCCTACCTCGTGGCGTTGATGTTCGGGTGGGCGGGGTGGGACACGGCAATGCGGGCAACGCAAGTAAAACGAGCAGAGGCCGCCCCCGTCCGCCCTGGACGGGACAGCTGCGTCGCTGTTACGACTGGTGTCTCGTTCGACCTGGCAAGGGCGTGCTCACGGGCGTGCTCGGTGGTATCGCCGACTCCACCACCGGTCAATTAAACGACCAGCCGTTCAAACCTGCGTGCGCCTGATGACCCACCAACGTTTACCACCAAGCAGCAGTAAACAGCAGACATATAAGTAGGAGCGTCGACGAGGTTATGGAGTCAGCCATCGCCGTACGTTGCAGGCAGTGGTTGCTTGCTGACATGTGGACACAAATAGAAGCACTCCCTCCCCAAAAGCCGAGCGCCAATGGACTGGTAGAAAGTGGACGATGTAGCAGCCGTGCGGAGGTGAAGTGTGAAAGCAGCAAGTGCGTACGGCAGCGGTTCGTATGAAGGGAAGGAGTCGGGCGGGGAAAGCGGCAGCCATAAGGCAAGGGGCCAGAGAACAGGGCCGAGACTGTGGTGCATGCGTTGGTGTGGTTCTGCAAGGCGTGATGGGTAATGCAAGCTCGTGCCGGAGCACCTCAGCGGCAAAGCCTCACGGCAATGAAGCCGCGCATGCAGCACCATAATTAACTGGCATCAGTTTACAATGCCTGGCGGTGCTCCTCTTCGAATGTCCACAGCGTCGTGTCCACCCACACAGCGTCGCCAACAGGGAGTCGTCGTGGAGAAGGCTGTGGACGGAGCGCCTCCAGCGCCCGCCGGGCAACTCAGACACAGACAGGCTTCGTTACAGTATCCCCGACACCGGGGGACCCAGCCTTTTGCTAACAAATCACTATTTCACGGGCAGCAAGGCAGCCCTGAAGACAAGCCAAAAATAAATGCAACAATGGCTTTGTGCTTAACCCAAGCAGCAGGAGGTCAGTGGCAGGGCAAAAGTACCCGCACACGGGCCGTGCACAGCAGATAGAGGCCCACCACCCAACAAGCCCCACCACCCACGTCTGGCCGTACTACTAACCTAGCTAGCGCCGTCCAGGAGTCATTCTCAAGCCACACACGATCATACATCATCAGGGGCGACAGGCCCACACCCAAGTATCATGCATCCTATCAGGGGACAAGCAGGCAGGGAGATCAAGAAGGAAAACAGCTAGTGGGTCACTCAGCGAGCTCCAGGCGTCCGGCCACAACCCTCAAGAAGCGGTGTCCGGCAAGCAAGCACACTGCCCCATTCACTCCTCGCTATCTAGGCAGTAGTCCCAGGTCAGCAGCTGGGACCATATCTCCACGGGCACGCCCGCCTGCACCGCAGCCAGGACGGCAGCAGCAGAATTAGGGCCAGCAGGGGATAACGGCTGACGCATGCGCAGAGAGCGCTGCACCAAGTAGCCTAGACTTTTGGGCACCGCCGCCACCACCGCATTCCACACACACGCCACACCAGCCAGCAGCCACCCGACCCGTCTCGGGCGAGATCACACAAAGAGAGGTGCCCCCGCTGCACCGGGCAGTGGCACGGGCCTCTACTACAGCAATCAACCCGCCAGCAATGGGACAGGCCCGAAAGAGTTACAGGCGCGGGGACGCGCTGGCTTCTCAGACAGACTTCATTACAGTACCCCCGACGCTGGGGAACCCAAAACTCGCGCCAAATCCAAGGGGCGTGCATGCGTGCGCTACATGTCTACTTGAAACGTGAAGCTGTGCATCAACTCCCAAGCTCGGAGAGAGGGAGATGACAGTCGATCTGGCCGTGTGGCCTAATGGATAAGGCGTCACCCTCCGATATATCGCGGATGCAGGTGAAGATTGTGGGTTCGAGTCCCAATTTTCGGTGCGAGACACAGCCAGGGGCTCCAAACTCCGGACCCGACGCTCCGAACCCATCACTCCAAACCCCGCCGCTCCGCACCCTGACGCTCCGCACCCAGCGCTCTGAACCCAGCACTCTGCACCCCGACGCTCCAAATGCGTAGGACACAGTCAGGCGAGGACCCTATACACCGGGCAGCGACACCGACAGCTATGAGGCTGCCCACCACATCCTGTCCTGTGAGCATCTCGTTCGTACCCAAATTTATCCACACCCCATCCACACACGAACCCTTTCGCATCCTATACGTACCTGACCCTCTCCACGTCCTGACCTTGTCAACACCCTGTCCTCACCCAATCCACATCCCGTCCGCATCCCCACCCTGTCCACACCCTGCCCACATCCCGTCAACCCCGACCTATCCACACACCCACACTCGACCTGTCCGCACCCCGACCTGTCCGCACCCCATGCATGCCCCCATATGTCCCCCTGACACCGAACGCACTGCTCGACCGCGTCCGCACCCCCACCCCAATCTGCCCGTTCCCCATCAACATTGCCGATCTGTCCGCGCCCCTTCCGCGCCCTAACCTGTCCTTAACTCCACCCCGACCTGTACACACCCAATCGCGACCCAATCCAGCCGCACCCCGCAGTCCGCACACTGACCCGACCCATCCGCACCCCATCCCTTCGGCACCCCCTCTGCACCTTAACCTGTTCGCATACATCCTGCACAAGGGCCCCTGTATTCTGCGCCCTATGTCCCGGGCAGTATAGACTTTCGGGGCGAGGGCGTGGGGATCAGACAGATGGGAGCGTCGCTAGTCGGACATGGACGTGCTGGACATGCATGCCAGGCGTACCGGCAACGGTGGGGTACACGAAAAGCTGCAACGTGGGAGGGGGAAATCATGCCGGGCATGTGTAAAGGGGCAGCCACAAGGCAGGCGGCGATCTGTCGGTCAGGCTCCCGCCCCGCGGCCTGCGGGGTCACAAAACTGGAAGATGCCAGGTAGCAGGGCCGAGACGGCGGCGCGTGCGTGCGTAGGCGATTCGGCAAGGTGCCGTGCGCCACCGCGGGTGGAACCACTGGAACGAGCTTGCGTCGCAGGAGAGCGCCTCAGCGGCCAAGCAGCGAATCTGGTGAAGCCCCGCAGCACCAAAACTGGCCTCAGCGGCCAGTGCCTGGCCGTGCTCCTCCTATGGCTGTGCTCGCCCGCCCTATTGGAAACGTCGCGCCTTCGGGCGTGTATGGCCGTAGAGGCGGGCTCCCTCTTTCTGTGCAGGTTTCTCTTTTTTCAATCCGCACAGCACCGACGACGGTGAGCAGGCTGCGGCAGTCCGAGAGAGGGCCGTGAAGTGAAGACAGCTCTGGGCGGCAGCCCACCCTGCCCTATCCTGGCTTGGGGGCCAACGTGTGCCTCAGAAGGGCACTTTAGTTGATGCGCCACTTTCCGATGCGGAACGAGGGACGGCTCAGCATTGACAGCAACAGGGGGAGAGATGGTTGGTAAGGCGTGGTGAGGCGGGGGATATCAGGCTGGCCACCGCCGCCCGTCTCCGGGCCCATGAGCCCGGACATCCCAGCCACCGGTCGTTGTGGACTGTCCCATACCGGTACTGCAGAGGGGCGGGGCCATGGGCTGGCCCGCCCGGCCCGGCCCGGCGTGGGCACCCTTGTGTGTCCCGCAGCAGAACCCTACAAACTCCGTATAGACTTGCAAAGCCTCAAACGGTCTTCAGCCCAGCTTTCCCGCTGGCTGCACAGGCTGCATGCCGTACGGTTAGTGTCCAGCTGCGCTGAAACACGCTGTGCCTCCAGAACGGCACACGCGGTGGCCGGCTCGTTCTTGTCCAAGCGGCTGGTTCAGGCTGGGGCCAGCGCCAGGCTCCGCAGTCCAGCCCCATCCCCCGTCCCACCCATGACGCAGCTTTGCCGAAGAGAATCCTCCCCAAATATTCCCCAAAGCCCCATCCCCAACGCCCAAGTCCGTAGTCTGGTTTCCATCCAAGCTTTCAATCCAAACTCGAGGCATACCAGCCCGCCCACATCGGCGCACCCGCCCTAGTTGAACCAGCCCATTCCGCACCTTGCCAACTCATCGATCACTGAGGCTTCGCGGCAATTACAGTTACTCAACACCTGCCATGACAGCCATGCATTATTATTATGGGGCTCGTTCAGAGCGGGGCCTAGCTGAAAATCCAACAATCGTCAGACCGCTGAGCGGTCACACAACCGTTACCAAACCTAGGGCATCAATCAATGCACTCATGTTCGTCCGAAGAATGTGCGTGGCGCCGCACCGTCACGCACGACATCGCCCAAAAGAGTTGCCTGCCCGGAAAAAACGTGCCCATCCACGTATGGAAATGGCAGCATCGCCTAGAGCCGCGCTGCGCGCTGTGCCAGTCGGGAGCACCCAAGTCCGCAAAGTGGCGGCGCGGGCCATGGCCGCTTTGGTCGCTCAAGCTCCGCCCATCGCCCACAAATGCACGCCCGTACGCCCGTACACACGCGCGCAAACGTTGCGCACAGTACTTGATGTTTCATGAACCCTGAACCTCAAGCTGAGGCAGTACGAACGAGAAGCTATGAACGACAGTCCAAACTGAAGCCACAAGCAAGACGACTGGCGCCGTCACATACCAGTCAGGGGCAAGCCGGAGCATGCTGCCCCAAGCGAGCAGACGCAACCTTGCGCCACGCGGCTAAGACGACGAAGAAGGGTAAGTACAAATATCACCACAGCGGCGGGTTGACAGCCGCTGCGTGCCTCTCGCAAAACCATAATGTGTCTAACTCGGCACAGCAGCGTCCGCTATGTTCGCCATAATGTACACATTAGCTAACGTTCGAGTCAACAGTGCTAGCGGTCCCAGCACTTGCTCAGGCCATGTGCTTTCCATGCCATCTCCCGCTCCGGCCCCGCGCTACTACGCCCGGACAAACGCCCCGCCATCGATCGCCTTCGAACGGCGGGCTGCCCCTGCCCCTGTCACCCCCATGCCCCTATCCCTGCCCTTGCTGCTGCAGCCCCTGGTCCAACAGCATGTGCCCGCCCGCCGAGCCACCGTCGAGCCCCAGCTGCCCCTGCCCCTGCGCGTGTTGCTCGGCCGTGAGCTGCTGCTGCTGCTGTTGCTGCTGTTGCGCGTGAGGAGGCTGGGGCGGCGCTGGCACCGCCGAGGGCGAGGCAGCCAGTAGGTGCTGCTGCTGCGACTGCCCCTGCCCTTGAGCCTGCGAGTCAAGGTTCGGGGAGCCTGATCCTGTGCGGACGTCGCCGCTCCCTTGCAGCCCAAGCCCTGCAGCCACTGCCGACGGCTGCTGCGTCTGCATGGAGAGCAGCTCACACGACGCCCGCGGCGGCAGCTCGAGCGAGCCCCCGGCGGCGGCGGCGCCGTTGCCGCCGCCGTGAGACGAGCCGCCGTGGGTCGCCTGGCGCACCAGCGCCGCCGCTGCCGCCGCCACCGCCGCCGAGGCAGGCCCCACTCCAGCGCCGGCGCCGCCGCAACCGTCGCCCACTGGCTGCGCCGCCGCCGCCATCGCTACCGCGTCGGGCCCCGCCTGCGCGCGCCGGAGCAGTGGCAGCAGCTGCAGCCCCTCCGCGAACAGCGCGATGTAGCCGCGCACGCGGTCCGTGTCCAGGGCGCTTGTCCGGCCGAGAATCTGATCAGCCTCCGTCATTTTCGCCACCACGTTTCGGCTGATGGACGCCAGCAGCACCGGGCTGGGAAACGACGGCCCGTCCGCAGCAGCCATCGCGGTAGCCGCCACGGACTCATCATACGCCGTGGCGGCGGCGGCGCCGCCGTCCACCGTGCCCGACGGCATTGTCGGGAAGCCCGCCGACCCGATGGCGCCGGCTGCCGGGGCCCCGGGCCCGAGGCCTCCAACTCCGAGCGCGAAGAGCGGGTTGGTGCCGAGCAGCGGGTGGGTGGCCGCCAGGAGGGCTGGGTTGCTGCCGAGGAAGGGGCTCGCGGAGAGCAGCGACCCAGGCTGCGCGCATCAAGGGCCGCAAGGCGGGGCAGCGGGAGGGGAGACGTACGTCCAAAGTGGCAGGTGGTACACGTTGGCAGCGAACGCAGTCAACATAACACAAGCGCTACAAACGTTCTGCGTCCAATGGCCACCGGCTTTCCTAACACTCCGGGATAATAGGCCCACTTTGCACGAGCTGTAGGATCCGGTCGCTACCCGTGACACCACAGCCTGGCGTGGGACTGCCGCCGATAACCCTGGCCACTGCGCACTGTCGTTCCATTATCACCCAAAGCATCCACGGCGGCCAATAGTAGACCGTTTAGATCCGGGTTACGGCCTATCCCACGCACGGCCTACTTGCGTGACGGACAACAGCCCTCCTCACCGGCATGAAGGGCCGTGTCCCCACGCTGGAGGGCATTCCAGTGGAGCGGCTGAGCACCTTGACGGCCTGCTGCAGGACCTGGTAGTGCTGCGCCAGCTGCTGCGGGCCCATCGGCGGCTGGGAAGGGTACTTGGGCATGGGCGGCAGCGGCACGAGCCCGTTCAGCAGCGGCGCCACCGAGTCGGCCGCACCAACCGCCACCAGGTCCTGCGTTACCTGCGGCGCCGGCGCCTGCTGCTGCGGCTGGATCGCACCAGCCTGTAGCGACTGCATCCCGTGGTGCATTTGCCGGTTGTGCTGCGCAAGTTGCTGCTGGGTTTGTGGCGCCGGCGCCGGGGGCTCCCGCGCCGCGGCTCCCGGGTCTCCAGGCGAGCCACCGGGCGATGCCACCATGGCCGGGTCGCCCGGCTGCGGTGCCCCCAGCATCCCGCCGTTCTGCATACCGCCCAGCACACCGTCCATTCGCACCATGCCCCCGGCACCGCCGACGTCAGCATGCCCAGCCGCTACCTGCTCCATATGGCCGCCCACGCCGCCGCCGCTGTTGCGGACCACGCCCTGCATTGCGGCCGTAGCTGCCGCGGCCGCAGCAGCCGCCGCGGCCGCGACGGCCGCCGCGGCAGCTGGGTCTGTCCGGTCCCCGCCGGCGCCGTCGGAAGCACCTGGCATGCCAGCCAGCATGCCCCCATGCTGCATGGCCGGCTGCTGCTGCTGCTGCCGCTGCTGTTGGGGCTCTGGCACCACCACAACGTCATCCCCGCCACCGTCCGTGTCGTCTTGCGCGCCCCCGTCGCCTGCAGATTGGCAGGTATGAGGGATACGGGTTGGGACGTATTCAGCCCAAGGCAACGGCGCCGCGCGACTCATTCGGCTCACGCTGGCGCCTCTTATCCAGCCCCATCCCGGGACAATAGGATGGGTTGACCATCCGTACAGGGCTGGTATCAATCCCCTTCAGGCCATGGAAGAATGCCGCCGCCTTGCTCGACTTCTGCACATTTGCGCCCTTACCTCGTGCACCCCCGTTGGCGCCCGCCTCGGCCGCGACCTGGTCCGTCTTGACCTCGCCCAGCGCCTCCCAGACCTTCTGGTCCAGGCTCACCGGAGACTTGAGCGCACTGAAGATCTGCAAACGCAGCACACAAGTACAAACACGCACGTCCAACTTTTCCGAAACTTCAGAAAACAAACCCAACAAACTCTGTCGGCCACTTTAGCTTGCTGGAGCCAGCCAGGCGGGCCGCACAATGTCCAGCCGTTCTTACCGATTCTCACGACGCCTTGGCCTCCCTTTGAGCCCTTTCTGCCTCTACCCCGACCGCTTGCATGATTAGATACCGGCCTGCTTGATCCCAGTCCCCGCCTCAGCACGTGCCTCCCAAGCCCCGCCTCCCGCCCCCGCACCTGCCTCTACCCAGCCCACCTGTTTCCGGTCCGCCGCCCGCGCGTTCCAGAAGCGCGCCGAGCCGCCGTGCAGCGTGGCGATGTAGCCGTTGATCAGGCGGTACGAGGTCTGCAGCGCCGACATTCGCGACACGCAGGACGCCAGCTTCCGGTCGTACCCCATGGCTGTCATGCTGGCTGTGACCGCCTCCCACGTCGCGCGGCGCGCCTCGGCGCGCGGCATGGCCGTGTACTTCTTCTCGTTGGCCAGGTAGAGTGAGATGAGGTGCAGCTCCTCCTCGGGCGTCCAGGCGTTGTGGCGCGCGCGCTTGGCACGCGTCTGGCCGGCCTGTGCAGGGTCAGGGCAGGGGGCAAATGGAGGCGAGTGACTGCGTGTGTGAGTCGTGAAGCGCTAGCACCGGGGGGCAAGCCGGCAGCAAGCGCGGGGGTCTGAGCCACGGACCAGCCCGGGTTGGCCACAGAACCAAGGGCACGAGCTGTGGGATGCCGCCTACTAGGCAACAAGCAAGGTACTGCCCAAGCTAAGGCACCCAACATATGCGCAAACAGATCCTTTGTAACTCGCATGTGCGCCTTTCCGCAAGCCCACAAACGCTTCTGCAATCTGGACCGCCCAGCGCCCAGCCTAAGCCCCACCTGCGCCGTCGTCTCCGTCCCGCTCGACAGGAGAGCGTCCATCCACCCGCCCGTGCCGCCAGGCGGCACCGGCCCGCCGCCACCCGCGGCCATCACCGCCCCCGGCACAGCGGTGCTGGCGACGCTCGTGCTCCGCGCGGTGCGCGGCTGGCGGCCGTCGTGCGGCGGCGCCGCCACACCAGCGGCCGCTGGATCGGCCAGCACTGCGCCGCCACCCGACCCTGGGGCGCCGGCGGCCACCTGCGCCTGCAGCTGCGCCGCATCTTGGGCAACCACCTGGGAGCCCTGGACGCCCGCCGGCATCGAGGGCATCCCCTGCATCCCATGCATGCCGCCAGCCGCCGCCGCTCCCTGGTGCTGGTGGTGCTGGTGGTGCTGCGGCTGATGCTGCGCCTGCGGCATCACCGCGTGTTGATGGTGCTGCTGCTGGTGGTGATGCTGGTGCAGCGGCTGCTGCGTCGGCGGCTGCATGTGCTGGGTCGGCGGCCCTGGCTGCGCCTGGGTCTGCTGCATGTCCATCGGGGAGGGCTGCTGCATTGACCCGGGCGTGTGATGCTGATGATGCTGCGTGGGTGTGTGCTGATGATGCTGCCCGGCATGGGGCATGGCCATCGTGCCCACGGGCGGCGTTTGGGCCTGCATGCTGCCATCCACGCCCATGTGGCCATGGCCGTGCGGGTTCATCTGGGTGCTGTGGCCCATGACGTGCCCATGCGACTGCATCTGGTGCTGCATGTGATGCTGCGAGTGCACCTGCTGCTGTACCTGTTGCTGGTGTTGTTGTTGGTGTTGCGCGTGTTGCGCATGCTGGTGATGCGTTTGGTGTTGTCCGGCGACGTCGTGGAGGTTCGGGCCCCCGGCGACAAGGTACTGCTCGGCGGCCACCGCCGTCGCGGACTGCGGCGTCGCGCCGTGGTGGGCGGTCACGTGACCACCGCCGCTTCCCATCGACATGTGCGCAGCCGACTGCTGATGATGAACTGCCTGGTGAGCGTGGTGGTGTTGCGCCATGCCGCCGGCAAGGTGCTGGGACTGCTGCTGTTGCTGCTGCTGCTGTTGCGTGGCCGAGTCGGGCATGGCGGCAAGGTAGGAGCAGCCACCGTGCGAGACTGCGAGCCCTGAGCCCGTGCCCGTCAAACCACCGGCCACGCCCATCATGGCACCGTTGGATGCCGCAGCCTGGGAGCTGCCGTCGGGGGGCATGGGCAACCCGTTGCTGTTGTAGTGGTAGGCCACCTGGTGGTTCGTCGCGGGCTGCTGGGAGGCGTGAGGGTAGTGCTGAGTCATGGCCTGGCTGGAGTGGTGGGCGACGTGGCCATTGGCAAGCTGGTCATGCCCCGCGGGCACCCCATGGCGGGGCCCATGCGCTTGCGGCTGGTGATGTGGGTAGGACTGGTGCATGACGTGCGCCTGGTGCACCATGTGTTGCTGCTGGTGCTGATGTTGCTGCTGCACGTAGGCCTGCTGTTGGTGGTGTATGGTGGAATGATGCACGGCATGGCCGTGCATGGGCTGCTCCTCCGTTTGTGGCTGGTGGTGTTGCTGCTGCACCGTCTGCTGTTGCTGCTGCTGGGACTGGTAGAAGGCATGCCACTCCTCCTGCTGCGGCTCCTGTTGCTGAACGTCATGGTGCGGGTGCGAGTGCTGCGTGAGGTGCGCGTATGATGGGTTGTGGGCCCCGCCTCCCGCCAGGTCGCCATCTGCGGCAACGCCAGTCCATGTGTGCCCCGGGTGTGATGCTATCGTGGCTGCCAGGGCGCTGAATCCAGGGCGGTCGCACGGTCGGCAATTGCTTGTCGCGCCAAGTCGCGCAAGCTGCCAGTTGTGGGGATCCTATAGGAGTCTTATGTGCGCCGGAAAACTACGAGGAAGAGCAGGAAAAGGTGTTGAGCTGGAGCTCGAGCTGGAAAGTTATTGTATTGTGCCGAGCGATGTAAGCTGATCATGAGCTTGTGTGCGCGGGTAATGGAGTAAATGTTGCCTGCTGGATTGCCTCTTGAATCCTGTAGTACACGACCTTGACTTTGCGCTGGGCGCTGCGTGTCGGGGCCTATTCTTGACCTACGTCTAGATAGCATTTACACCTTTGACAAACATTGGGGTGGACCCGAGTCTCGCGACGGGTCTCGGGCCATGGGCCACGCTGTTGGTCTGGGGGCTCGCCTGGCACGGGGAACTGCATCTCGCTTCCATAACCTCAGGTTCGTGAATCTGAATTCCTTGCTAATCCCAGCTTACCGCGGGGCCACAGCTCATCGCCAAAACCCGGTCATGCCATGCCATCGTAGATGCTTTGCGAGCATCTCAGCCGGGCACCCTCCCGCAAAAGCCGGCGACCGTCTGGCAGGCGTAGACACACCGGCGCTGCTGGTTGACCTCGATGGTGGGTTGGCCTCAACGTACCTTGTCGCGACACCGCCGTCCGTCCAACTGCACCAACGCACGACTGCCTTTCCCAATCCATGGCTGCGATGGTGGCCTCGGCCTTTAACTACAGCGTTCGAGCGCAACTGTAAGAAGCTGCGCCGTGTGATGGAGCAGTACACGAGGGTCGCCGTTCGGCCGCACGCCAAAGTACGGTGCGGGACTTTTCGGGGAGTAAGCTCAGTCGGTATTCGTTGGCACGAGTTTGGCGATAGATCCATGAGTCAGTCCTTTCATAATTTGACAGGCGTATATGCACGGCGTTGGGAGCAAATGGGGAGAGACATGTTCTTGCCTGCGGGCCGCGCCGGTAGACTGCGCCCTGCTCGCACCGTACACACGGCGTAGGGAGCACACCGTGAGACACATGTCCTCGTCTGCGGACCACCCCTCCAGTACACTGTGCGCTGCTCGCACCGCGGGACGTGCGGCAGGGCGCCGTGTGAAGCGCCGGCGACGGTACAAGCTCACGCCGACCCAAATCGCCTCTGTACGGCAGAAGCGCACCGTGTCCAACGGTCGCTTTCCTCGCAAGTGGCGGACCTGCCTGGCCGCGCCCACGCCACGGTTGCCATCCCCGCATCCCGCTGGGATGCCATGCTGCGTACCAGGAGGGCGTGTACGTATCCAGGCCATATGACTCACATTGCTGTCAACCATTGAACCCCTCTGGTGCCATTCCCATTCGCCGTTGTCCTGCAGGCCCACAAGTGCGCCGACGTCGCAAGGCTCCAACTCCAGCTGCTGGGCTGCGCTGGTGTGTGCTGCCAAAAGGTGGGCGGCCACGCGACCCCTACCGTCGGCTGTGATCGCCCTCGAATCTGCGCCTTTTTGGGCCCCTATGCAAACATGGATGCCTGCTGCCGCCGCGCAGCCGTCCTGCCATCGACACGTCTTGAGCCCGCCCCGCGATATTGCACCCTGCAGCGACCACGATCCGCACAACCTACCGTAGGTACCCCTAATCATCCGCGTCATCGTCAGGCCATGATGCCTTCCTTTTTTTCTGCCGCTTGCTCTCCCGCCTCACTACTACAACATTGTACGGCGCACGGCACATGCGACAGGGGCGGAGGGCAAGGCGGGGGGCAGGGTGCCGCGGTCGCCTTTGCATGCCAAGTCGCCACAGGCCAGGTGCCGTCGGCGCCACGCACGCACGCGTATACACCTTCATCCATGCATCCGCGTGTTTGCTCCGGCGCGCTCAAATCGCTCCTTGCAGGTGATCGAGGCGGAGGCCATGGCCGAGGGCGGCGTCACGGACGTGCTGCTGTCCAACGAGGTGGTGGCCGCCAGGAAGATCGACCGCCTGGTCGGGCTGGCTGCGGCAGGTGGGCCCATCCGCCGGTGACAGCAGACAGAGTCCCGTCGTCGACAAGGAGGCTCGTAGCGGCTATGTATGCCGTGCCGTACCGTGCAAGCAGAGCGGCACATGGGCACTGTCCGTAGCCAACAAGGAGTGAGGCATTGACGACCGCATCCCCACGCGCGTGGCTTGGGCAGGGACGGCCGAGCCTACGGCCTAGGCCCCGGTTGGTCGCAAGAGCATGTAGGAGGCCCCGACAAGTAGAGCTGCACAGACGGAGCGGCGACGGGAGGGTACCCGCCTTAACAACGGGTTGGCCCTGGGCGGGGAAGTGGTCGAAACACGAGCGGACGTAAATCACTCGTCACAGTCTTCGAGCGGGGTGTGATGGCAAAGCCGGGCAGCTTGCGCATGACAACCGTAACCGGAGGGTCCGTACAGATCCGCAAGACAGGCGCTGCCCGCCCGTGCCCGCTGCCGGCGCTCGCCCGCGCCGCAGGTGCACGTGTGGGCGTGTGCTTTGAGAGCGAGGCCAACCTGCGGCAGCTCAATGCGGCGGCGGCGGCCCGAGGCACCTCGCTGGACGTGCTGGTGGAGCTGAACGTCGGCCAGGACAGGTGCGGGGCGGCCGCCGTGGGTGGTTTTGGGGGACATGGGAAACGGGGCCGTGGCTGGTTGGGTGTGTAGTCTTGAGTCGGCGCCGCGGCCCACACGTGTGCCGCCGAGATGCCCTCCCTCCCCGCCAACCCACACTTCGGTCAGACGCTGCCCTCTCGGAATATAGGTCCCTCTGTACGGG
This sequence comes from Gonium pectorale, assembly GCA_001584585.1. NCBI lineage: Eukaryota > Viridiplantae > Chlorophyta > Chlorophyceae > Chlamydomonadales > Volvocaceae > Gonium > Gonium pectorale. The sequence continues at coordinate 557,495 of LSYV01000027.1, read as the reverse complement.
CGTGCGCGTGCGGCGCCTCGATACCGCCCGGACCCCGCAGGTGCGGCGTCGACAGCCCGGCTGAGGTGGTGGCGCTGGCGCGCGCCGCCTCCGTCCTGGACAACGTGCGCTTCGCGGGCATCCAGGCCTACCACGGAGGGCTGCAGCACGTGCGGGAGCCCGCCGAGCGGAGGCGGCGCGTGGGCCAGGTGCGACCCACGGGCGCCTTACACAGGGTAATGAAGATGGTGACGAGCTCTTGGGTCGGCCCCAGCGCGGACATGCACAGTAGCTCAGACCGAATGTATGCCATGGGACAAAGGATCTGACCTTACCTGGTGCATGAGCAAGATGGCGGGGTACGGGCAGGGGCGGCGGGCGGGGCAACGAGCCTCGGTGCCCTTCACGCGGCGGAGGAGCGGGGGCTGGGGGCGGGGACAGGGCACGCAGAGAGAAGAGCTGCTGGGTCCAGGCTCGGAGCGGGCGGCGGTCCATGATGTACGGGCCGCGCATAGCCGCCGAATCACCTACGTGTACCGCGACGGGTTGCTTGCCTTTCACATCAATGAATGCCGCCAGACCTGACCTGGCCTGATGGCTTCCGTGCTGGCGCCGAACCGTTACTTTGCAGGTGGTGCAGAGGGCCAAGGCGGCGGTGGACGCGCTTGGAGCTGCTGGGATACCCTGTCAGACGGTGACCGGCGGCGGGAGCGGCACATACAGGTTAGGCGCCCGCCCGAGACCTCGCAGCCGCCGACGAAAACTGCACCGGGCTGGGGGGCTGGGGGCTGCGGAGGTGAGGCGCTAAGGGTCGGCGCTCTCCAGTTATTGTCGTACCGCAAAGGGTGTGCCGTACGGCCCTGTGTAGGGCAGCACGAGCTGTGATCTTCCTCCCCTGAGCTCCGCGTCTGCCGTGCGCTGCCGCGCCCTGCTGCTGCTGGCGCCCTCGGTCGCCTCCCAGGTTGGAGGCGTCCAGCGGAGTGTTTACGGAGGTGCAGCCCGGCTCATTTGCCTTTGGGGACGCGGACTACGCACGGAATCTGCAGGTGGGACCCCGAACAGGCGTGCCGGCGGTCAGGCAGCCCACCTGTCGGCGGGCGGGCCACGGTGGCGTTTGCGGCAGCTGGTACTATCTCACTCCACACGGCCGGCCGTCGGTCTTAGAGGGAAGGAGATGTGCGTCGCGTGACGCAGGAGGTTCTGAACAGGTTTGCCCCCCACCCTATCCGCTGCTGGTGCTCACAGGAGGACGGCAGCACCGGCGAGTGGGAGCAGAGCCTGTGGGTGCTGACCCAGGTGAGCGGCCTCGCGCGCGCATCCCTGTCAAGAAGTGAAGGCAAATGGAGCCTGTTTTCTTTGCCGGCATGCAATTCGCTCTCTGCCCGCCCTCGCCCACGCTCGCTGCTGCCCCATGCAGGTCATGAGCGTCAGCCCCTCTCGGGCGCTGGCGGTGGTGGACGCGGGCACCAAGGCGGTCTCGCTGGACAGCGGGCCGCCAGTGTTGCACCCCTCCTTCGCCGCCCGCCACGGGGTGTCCCTGGAGTACGCCAGCGGCGGCGACGAGCACGGCAAGCTGCTGTGGCCGCAGGTGGGCCGCGGGCGGGGGAGGGTCCCGGGTTTGGGGGTTACAGAGGTGCAGCAGGGGGATGCCCGCACTCGCATGCATGGGCACCGTCATGCCATCCGGAGGAAAGTGCGCGGGCTTCGTGCTTCGCACCAGTAGTTGCGATCTCAAATTTCTGGAGGGATTGGTAGCGGTGGGCCTGTTCGATTCCCCAACCCTTCCCGATTTGCAACCATCGCCCATGCCGGGTTCGCAACGCAAAGAACTCGCTTCTGGGTTCTGGCCCTGAACGTGCGGCCTTCTCGCTAGGGCGAATCGCCAGTGTCCCGAATGAATCGTGATGAACCCCGTCGCCCTCCCTCGCTGCCCCAATCCCCACATACACGTGCAGGGCGCCTACCAGCTGCCGATGCACCTGCCCGAGGTGGGCAGCCTCCTGAAGCTGCAACCCGGGCACTGCGACCCAACCGTCAATCTGTACGACTGGATCGTCGCCGTACGGGGCGGGGGGACGGAAACGAATGACGGCGGCGGCGAAGTGGTAGAGGCGGTGTGGGCCGTGCGGGGCCGCGGCCCAGGGAACTAGAGTGGGTGGGCGCGTTGTTCCTCCCACCGCATACACAGCGTAGGCGTTCCATATCAACCCGAGGCCGTGCGGCAGCAGCATGCCGCCGGGCGGTGCATGTGGTACTGCTGCTCGCAGCGTGGCCCGTGCACATGTAACATGACGATGTCAACGTTGCGTGCACTCGTTAGCATCAGTTAGGTCTCAGCGTCGATCACTGGAGGTTAGTTCCTTAGTATCACGCACCGAAACCGGCTGAGGCGTGCCGTTACCAGTGTGGCGCCGCCGACACACCTGTAGGGCGGCGGCGGCGCCGAGCTCCCGTCCATACAAGGAGACGGGTTGTGGGCGTCTCCCATCCCTCGCGAGCGAGCGTGCCTTTTGACGTGGCATAGCGTGGGATTGATCAATGGCGGCGTGACACGGCTGCAGATCGTATCATTCGTATGGTGCTTATTGCCGTACCGACTCGGGCCCTGATGAGCGTGCGTAGGGCTGACCCATGCCTGGTCCACAGCAGTGCAAGTCCGCTCCACCTCATATCTCGGCTTCACTGCAGACCACAGCCACGTCCCCATACCTGTAACTTCCTGCCGGCAGTTCCTGGCATGACCGTGGAGCGAGTCAGCCCTCGGGAGCCTTTCCCCAACGTTAGCGGCTCGAGCGCACAGTGGGCCGTTGGTAATGAAGCAAGCCGCGCCAGCTCTGTTATGGTCAACTTGGCTCTGAACCATCGACTGATACCCGGATGTGTGCGAGCTGGCACAGGGTGGGGAGGAGGACGTGGCATGACGCATGAGTGGTACAGCTGGTACTGGTGATGGCGATAACGCAGCCGGGCGTGAGCGCGCGCGCTGGGAGTTACGATAACTAACGAGGGTGCAAGTGAGCCGCAGGGCGGAGTGGGTTGGGGCAGCCACGGACAAGGCGAGAGGGCGTGTTGTCCTTGCGGCTAGCGCTAACGGTCGCATGACCACACACAAGATAGCCTGGAGTACGGCAGGTCTGGCTGAAATGCAGGAGTCGCTGCTTGGGATAAGTGCTTGGCCGTGTACGGTAGTGGAGTATCATACGGCAAGGATATCGTTGGCACTTCAGCACGAGAGGTACTATGCTGGCAATACAAATCGATTGACCTAGCGACTCGCATAAAAACGCCGCCCACCCGCCCCCTTCAGCGGCTACGCCACTCGCTTGGCCGTGGGAAGACAGGAATACGTCCGCCACCGGCGAAGAACACGGGAGGCCGATAAACGCGGCAGGGGCTGGAGTATTGAAGTGCGCCCCTTACACGCGAACAGAGCAGTACGCCAACCATTTGCAACAGAACAGTAATGATCGCCACATGCGCAGACCCTAGGATAAGGGTCGAAAGGACGCCGGCAACGCCCAACGGGCGGCCACCAATCCTAGAACAGCCAACGAGTCTGACCAGATACCGCCAGATGTGGCAAATGCGGTCCAAGTACCATGCCGGGATTCCCGGACTCCGGATTCACCCCGGGCGCCTCGGCTCCACAGTCCCCGGCCCATCCGCCGCGGGGGCCTGCAGCGCGCCGCAGCAGAAGTGATGCTTGGTCCCCGTCGCCCGATCGAGTACAGCTCCGAATCCCGCAGGTGCTGCTAGGCCCGCGCGGCCAGGGTGGAGCCGCTCAGCGGCTCCTGCTTGAAGCGCCAGCGGTCAGTGGTGAGCGGGCAGAAGGGCCACTCCTGCAGCGCGCAACCCGGAGCATCCGGCTGACTGGCGCGCCACGTATGCAGTGCCAGCGTCCAATGGAAGCGCAGCTCCGGCCGAGCGGGGCTATGGGCCAGGAGCAGGGGGCCGGCGCGGGTGGTGCGGATGGTCTTGGTGCCGCGCTCCCGCATTCAGAGGGTGCAACCGTGGCCTAACCGCCCAGAGCCAGGCTGCTGGCAGCAGCAGGCGGAGGTCCGGCTCCGCCAGGCGGACCGGGGCCCGGAATGGTCCAGGCCCAGCTCCCCAGTGCCGTGCCCGCGCATGACGCTCTGCCACATATAATGCACACAGAGCAAATCCCGCAGCAGGAGCGGGAAAGATAAGACGCTGCGGGCGCCCTGCTCCTGGAAGCACCCGCACAGCCGCTCGCGCTGAGAAAGACAGTGAGGATACCAGCAAAGACCAGCCACCAGGCGGCTCGCCATGCTGGATTTGCATGTCCTGCACTTCCTATCATCGCCAACTGTGGGCCGCCTTACATTACGCCGCTGTCCGGCCGGCCGTACGCCCATGCCGCCCGTACGGCCACGTCGCTGCAAGGTCTTACGCCAAGCTTGCCCTTGCTCGCTTCACGCCCGGGGCTGCTTTTTGAGCAGGAAGAGGTAGACTCCGACAGCTGCAAACGTCAAGACGCCGGCCATCCCGACCTGTGTGGATCGCACGTGTGTGACGGCGGCGGGCAGCAGGCGTCACCGTGCATGTATGGCTAGGGTTGCCTCGCTGTGTGTGCATGTGACTGCGCACACCGGGCCGCAAGGGCACGAAGCTTACACAGCTGGGGTGCATATGCCGCCAGGGGTTGATGGGCAGGTCAGCAAGTAGGTATGCACGCAGGTATCGCCGGTGGGCCCGTGAGACACCCGCATCCGCATCCAGCAGCCGCATCGATCGAGCGCCTTAAGCGCAAAGGGTCCTTTGCAGTGGCAGTATACGACGGGGTCGGGTGGTATACTCAGCGTTCCGGCGGGTTACAAACGGTCCGCGCAGGCCCATGTGCGGAATGAACACGCGCACACACGCGGCTGTAGTCTGGCGTGCCCCCAAAGGGCGGACGTGGTTGCGTGGTGTCCGCAACATGCAATGCCTAGATGGCCGGCCCTGAGAGTCATCTTTAACAGCGGGACCATGGAGGAAACCCCACTGGGATGTCATTGTAACCTAGACCACCTACGCTGTCTACCTTGGTGCCAAACCCACATCTATCGCCCCAGACCGGCAGGTACCTCGCTCCCTCCCGCAGACACATATGCCCCTTGTCGGGCATCGCGGCTGGGGTCCCAACTGGAGCTCTTCCCCAGCTTCGTCGAATTGGGGTGTAGTAGTGATCCCACGCGAACTCAGACCCTCAAATAAACGGGCATCCCCACTGCACTGCACCGCCCATGGCCTCCTCACCAGACGCGCGCTCCCGAGGAGCAGCGCCGCCAGCACCTCCTCAATCGCCAGGAGCATCCCAACGAAGATTCGCTCCAGGGGCACCAGCATGACGGTCAGCAGGGTGGGGGAGGCGGCCACCAGCGCGGCGCCCGCGGCAACCACATACACGCGCTGCTGCGTGTCCAGGCCCGCCCAGCGGTCGGAAGCCCAGCGGAGGGCTGCTTGAGGAAGCATGAAAGGGTGGGCAATGGGGCGGCAGATGCTGAGGAAAGGGCGGGTGTAAGTAGCGGGTGGGGGTGGGCTTGATGGGCTGCAGCAGGGGGTGAGAGGAGTCTCTGGAGGCTGAGGCCTCCGGGTAACAGGTGGCGGTCGACAGCAGTCGGTCACCAGCCCGTGACCCGACGCAGCTCGGGAGGCGGTCGCGATAGCAATGAGGTGACGTGGACGCAGTGCACAGCGCCGGCAACACCTTCGCGCACCTCCATCGAGGGCTCCGGGCTTGGCCTTGGTATCAGTGCGCTGGTCTTGCGGTGGCCCCGAGTTGCACTTGCTCACGCGCAGGGTCTGCCATGGGTGTACGGGGAGGATATAACGGTGTCGCAGCAATGAGGTTTTGCAAGCTGCGTTAGCTGCCGGCAATGAAGTTGCCCAACGCATATCAACAAGTTCTCTTCGGCTGACAAATACTGTAAGAGATTGAAGCACGTCTTGATAGCAATTGAGGCTCTCGGCAACGACCGCACGGCAGCGCAACCGCAACCAACTTGCCCGCATCGCACAATCGCGCACAAAGCCCCTAGGGTCTATCATAGAAGCCTGCAATATTCATCATTTATCACTTTGCTACGTCCGGATCGAGTCCGCCTCTACCTGTCTTTGGCAACCGCTACAACATGCGCTGCATTCAACGGGCCGCTGCTGGGCAGCGTATGTACGTTGCTTCCAAGCGCGTCGCTTCACTGGCGGATCCGAGGCTGGTAGGGCGCAGGGCGGGCGCCCTACGCCGCTTCAGCAGGGCGTTCGTTGCAACATGCTGAAAGCTGCAGAAATATGCTGGATATAGCATTCATAGACCGGTATCAACAGCAACGGATCGCCGCTGCGTCGGCTTTGACGAATGGATATCGTCAAAACCTACAACTCACACTGGCCACTAACTTACAGGTGCCGTCGACAACATCGCAGCGTCGACATGTCGAATGCCGTGGTGTCAAGCTCGATGCGGAGTTCCAGGCTATGCTGGAGGGGGCCATGGCCCGGTCATCGTGCACGGTGGTGAGCAAGTATCGTTGCCAGCGACATGCAACCATGGATATCCAATGCGACCATGGATATCCAATGAATTCACTGACCCACTGTTGTTTCCGTGTATTCCAGGGCGACCGTGTTGGAATCATTGGGCTGAAGTTCGCGGAGGAAGGACGCAAAGAGGGATGCCCGATCATGGAGTCCGGTGAGAGGCATTTGTCGAACAAAGGGTAAACGACGCCCCAAGCAGACAACCAGAAAAATCTCTGCTGGGTGTTGTGACCCGCGGGTCCATGTCATTCCTTTTGCCGTACACGGGCTCCAACTGGGCGCGCCGAAGTACGAACGCGTGTCGCTTCTGAGCAGGCCGGCGATGAGGACTTGAGTTCAATGACCCGTGATCGTGCTGGCGCCCTGGTCAAGGCCCACGGGTCGTAGCAGGTGGCACGTCGCGACCGGGGACCCCGGCTTTAAGATAGTAACACACAAACCGCCGCTCGGTGTTTGTGTTAAGCCTTGCAGCCCTGTATTGCCCTCGCTACAGCGCCCTGGCAACCGATTGCCGCAGTCTCCTACATGGACACTGACAGCCCTGCACGATCCTCGCTGGCCCGGGGCCCCGGATGTCGCCTATGGCCCAGTCGCATGGATGTGAAATGCAGGGAAAGAGCTTACGGCCCACCACAGCAAGTGCTGGATGGCAGGCGGCGCCCCTTTTGGTCAGGTGCCTTCGCCGCATCCCCGTACGCGGCTCCCTCGCGGGCCGTCGGAATCACCATGCGCCTTGCCTGTCCCCTTTGACCGCAATCGGCCTCTGCCCTTCTTGAACCGCTCGCAGCCATCCGGCTTGGATGCTACCTGCGTGACTACAAGCACGCCGCCATCCGCGGCCGCACCATCCTGGAGCTGGGCACCGGCATTGGTGCGCGGGCTTAGGGCGCGTCGGGGGCGGGCTCACACGGGTCGCGCGCTGCACGTGGCGCGTCCGGTGGACAACTAACGGAACCAAGCCGTCCTGCGAGCGCAAGCAAGCTTACTATTCCAGCCCGCTTTGCTAAGCCTAACCCCTGAACACGCAACCCCGTCCGTGACGCATACGCACTGGCCGCTGCGGGGCTGGCATGTAAGCAAACGCGGCTGCGATGCACCGTGCATGCGTCGTTGGCCGCGCGCGCAGGTGTTGCCGGCATCACCGCGTCCGCCTTCGGCGCGACCGTGCTCCTGACGGACCTGCCGGACGTGATTCCCGTGGCGGCCAAGAACCTGGCCCTGAACGCCGACCTGATCCGCGGCGCGGGAGGGCTGGCGCAGGTGCGTTTTACATGTGGCGTGGCGCGGTGACGTGAGCTCGCCCTAGGGCTCCCAAGTAGGGGGGCCAGCCGGGCCACGTGTGCTACTATGCGTGACAGCGTGCAAATACGTCATGGGGCCCAACCGAGCCATGTGTATAGTAATGCGAGTCCCATCTTGCGACATTTGCGGATGTCGCAAGCTTCCATGCATGCTGAAAGGCGGCATTTGGCTGTGCTTGCCCCTGGCGGCGGTGCAGGTGGCTCCCATGGACTGGGCGGCGCCCGCGGCGGAGCTGCTGGCGGGGCCCTGGGAGTACATCATTGGTGGGTGGGGTGGCAGTCGGTGGGGAGTGGGGACGGCGGTCGCCCCGCACAAGTTGGAGATGTACAACGGTTGCACTACGAGGGCAAGGTTTCAGCAGGCGCCCCCAAAGGGTAGTATACTAGCTGCCGGGCCGTGACGCGGCGTCTGCGCGCACTCAGACGGGCCGCGGCGCGCGGCTTGGGGAACGAGCGGGTGCGAGGCATAACTTGCTTGGCGCGGCAATGGCCTAGTTCTCCCTCCCCGGGCCCTTCCTGTGCACGCCCACCCGTACGGCAGGCTCGGACCTGGTGTACGACGAGGCCAGCCCCGACGTGCTGGCTCCGCTGCTGGTGCGGCTGCTGGGCGCCAACCCGCGCGCCACGGTCCTGCTGGCGCACATGCACCGCACCGACGCCATCGACGATCACATGACGCAAGTCTTTGCGCAGGTGAGCCGGGCCGCGTGGAACACCATATTTCTTATGTGGAAGACTACAGCCTCGCGTGCCGTAACGCGCGTACGGGGATGTCTGTGCTGGTCCCCTTGTACTGCATCTGCAGCAAGCGCATCGTGCGCTTGACACACGCTGACAACCGGTACTGATGGGTCGGTGGGAACAGGCAGGGCGACAGGCAGTAGCGCAGAGTGCCGCTGCGTCCCCCCACACGTGTCCTGACCAGCCCTACCCCGACTCGCGCGCCGCCCGCCCATCCCATGCGCTTGCAACCGCAACTCCGTGCCGCACAGCACGGCCTGGACATCCGGACTGCGCCACGCGACGGCGGCGACCAGGGCGACGAAGACATCACCATCATCACCGTGCGCCGCGTCTGATGGGGTGCCGTACACGCACAGCGGATGCGCCGTACGTACAGATGGCGCTGGCGGGGGGTGCTCCGAACCTCGCTGGGATGGAGGCGAGTGCGCCAGACCAGGGTGTAGGCGGCTGGCGAACACGTGCGCCAGGGCCCGGCTGGGCCGTAGTTGGACGGGAGCCAGAGTTTTGACGCCGGGTGTGCGGGTGCGAAACTTGCTGGCCGATCGACAAGGGCTTGCCCCGTCACTTGTCCCCAGTTCATGTGCCGTGCGAGTGCTGCTCTTGGCGAATGCGCCATGCACTCTGTACGCGCCGTAGTTGCGCCGACGTATCATGTCATGACGTTGTACTGGGCCACACGCCTTTAGAAACCCTTTGCGTGAATCTGCTGTCCGCCCAGCAAATTTGATATAAGGTTTCGTGGGTTACCGTTGCGCGCTTGGTTTCATTGTTGGGTTGGCGTTTGGCTGTGCCATGGGCCATGGGATGCACGTGGCGAGCAGGATGCTGTAGGCAGGAGAGCGTGCGCGCTTACTAGGGCTGGTTGGAGTCAGAAGTCGGACATCTCGCAACATATGCGCTCGCCGTGTGTTGATGGTGATTGGTTGTAGAGGTTGTAGCAGGAGGTCGGGAACAGGAGCGCAATGTAGTCTTCCAGTTCCAGTAAGTGCCCAAGTCAGAGAATGCCAGCAGGTTGGAGAGCAAGGCTGGTGTTGCGAGCAACGCGTCTGTTTCGTGTGTCGTGAGGTACGAGAGGGTGCAGGTTTAGAGTTGAGTGACGGGGCTCTCCCACGTTGTTACTTCGCCCGTCTGTTGATGGGTTTCATTTCTTCAGGGCAATTAAAGCAGGGCTGTGAAATACCGTCTCCCTAGGGATGCTGCTAGGTCGGCACTCATCACATGGCGACCCTCCGACGCCACAGCGATTCCATTGCATGGGAATGGCTAAGGCCAGGCTTGGGAGGGTGCAAGATCCCAAGCGGCACCCGCTCTAACTGCTCGGGCCGCTTCGTAAGCTTGGATGGTCGAATTTTGCGCCTTGGATTAAAGGCATGGGACGCGGTTACATGCTGTCGTGTGGAATACGCAGCCGGTCATACAGGGCTGACACGACCGTCGTGTAACTGACCGTCGTGATCAGTACGTGCGCCTCCCCTGGGCACTACGCACGCAGTCAGCAACTCAGCATAGGTCGTCGGGCCCTTCACGTGGCAGGTAGCGCCCCGAGGGCAAGCGGCAGCGCCTTCTTCTCTACCGGTAACTGAAAGGCAAAGCGCGTCCTGCCGTAGCTTGGTGGCCGTAGCCGCGCCCTGGGTGTGCGGAGCCGTGACCATAGAAGCCCAAGGGTCGCAAAGCTTCGCCAGCATGGTAAACAGCTCCGAGGTGGTGTGTGGGGCCAGTGAAAGAGGGGATGCGAAAGTTGCAATAGCTGTCGCCACTAAATGGCCGCTGCTCGCCTGCTCCTTCGGCTGGTCTTCCTTATCTCTTGAAGTCCTTCCTATTGCCTCTCGCGCAAGCATGAATCCGCCGCGCTGCCAACTGGCACGCACATTAGTTGACGGCGTCGCTTGACTGGATGTATGGGTTTTTCGTCGAGCACAAGACCAATGTGCGTAAGAGTCGCAGTGAAGGAGCGAATGCATGCAGGGGCCAGGGCAAGCGCCAGCGCACACTGCACAGCGGCCGGCTATGCCACGTCATGCAGAACGCTGTGCGTCGTACACGCTGACGGTACACCGCTTTAGGCATAGTTAGCGCCCACTCCAATTTTCAGGGAGCCCGTGGGGCCAATGCGTGTGGTGACGCCCCACGGCCCCAGCCGCACCATCGCAGCGCCACGCCGGTAGCTCCGGCAGTAGCCGCGTGGCGTGTACCGGTTGACTGACCTTCGCCCTGCAGAATGTGGAAGCGGCGCCTGTGGGGTAGCAATCTCACCTCCCGCCGGCGCCAGCATGCCTGGTCCCTGGCCTCGAGCCTGTCTCCGAAAGTTTTGGGGGCAGGTGCAACGAGTAGAACGAGTCAGGGCGCACTCGGGCGGCGCGCGGCGCGGCCGCGCGATGCCGGTATGCAAACATCCACCGGTGTTGCTACCGTGTCACCCACAGTCGGGTTCTCTAACTCTGGCATCCTGAGTGTCTGAGTGCCTGAGCACCGCAGCCGTTGAGGCCGTTGCGCAACCGTCAGCGGCGTTGCCCGCTTCCCCAATACTGGACGTGGTCCATTCACATCGCGGTGTACATAGTAGCCCGAGCTGTTTTTACTGTCTCTTGCCTTGCGAAACGCCCTTGAGGGGGGGCTTCTGGAAGGTTTTCTCCGAGCGAGCGTTTTCTTGCGTCTCCTAGAGCCTAATCCTTGTAGATCAACATGAAGAGGAACAATTTACTACGATTACTCCTACTGGCATTGGTGGTCGCGGCGTCCGCGCAGTTCGGCGGACCCAAGCGGCCAAAGAAGAAGTCCCCAGTAGCGAAAGATGATATCAAGTACATCAAATGTCAAGTATGCGAAGCTATAGCGAAGCAAGCGCGCAACATCAAGAAGGACTTGCAGGCGGTGGCGGGCCCGAAGAAGGTGCATCGGTGATCTGGCTGCTGATCTCAAACGTACAAGTTATTGTGAATGATCGGGGTTTGATTGCAGGTGTCGGAGGGTGACCTGCTAGACAAGTTTGAGAAGATGTGCGACCCGGAGCAGGATGACGGCGACTGGATCACTCAGTTCGACATCGTGGAGGAGGGTTCGGCCCTCAAGCTCAAGGACACGGGCATGGTGGGTGTGCCTCCGGCAGGGGTTCTCCCCGTGCACACTCGAAACCCAACCCGTGCCACAGCCGTGCCCTCACTGACCACCAACGCCCGGCGCTCCCCCAGATGGGCAAGTGCAAGTCCGAGTGCCGTACGATTGCGTACGCGTGCGAGAAGATCCTGGACGACGTAGATCTGACGGAGCTGAGCTCCCTGGTATACGCTGGGAAGAAGCGCGCGGCGGTCACCAACTGGCTGTGCCACGAGAGCAGCGACGCCTGCGAGTCCAAGCCGCCTCCGGTGCCCAAGGTGCGTCCACGGCGCTGCGGGACCTCCGTCGCCAGGAGCCCTCCGGCTCATGGCCCAGGGGTCGTGGGATGGTGCAGGGTGCACGGCTGTGCGCTTTATCAGCCCTTGGTTCCAGACGGCACGATAGTACGGAACTGCGGTTGCGCTGTCCTCCGGTGTGGTCTCCTGCTGCGCAGCGGGACTGCATCGGTGGGTTTTCTGGAACCGCAGAGACCTTGTGCGCACCGCAGCACTCTTGCACACCGACCCGTGCACATCTGCGCCGCGCGGTGCCCTGCTGCGATCTCGCAACTGCGAGCCGCATCACAGCGGGGGGACAAAACGAGCCATGATCGCGCCCGAAAGTAGCTCGGCGCTTCATGATGCTTCAATACCGTTGCCCGGCAGTGGCGACCCATGTTGGCCGCCATCAGGGGCAGCGCTCGGGTGTTGTGCTCGCGCGCGAGCGTGCGTGTGGGCACTCGTTCCTTGCGCGTCGCGCCGGTGCGCTCCTGGGTCCCCGCACCTTGGCTCGGAGGCCTTGCGTTCGGAAGGCTCTGAGGATCACTTTGGTGGCTGCGGCGCCTCGGAGTGCAGGGCCCTTGAACCTGTGCACTACCCGGTGCAGTTGACTCGGGGGCTTCGCGGGGCTCGGGGGCATCGCAGCGGTAGCTGTGACCCAGCGCGACGCGTTGTACTGCGCTGCTGCCGGCCTGGGCTGCGCGCGCCGAGGCTGGCACACCGAGAGCGACCGCGCCGCGAACGGTTGTGAACGGTGCGGGTGCGCTCACCGTTGCGCCGAGCCAGCACCAGGTGTCAGGAGTGGCTGCTTACCCTGCCCAAGGGAGCTGCGAGGCTGCGCTCCCCAACAAGCCGCCACCAGTGTGGACGGCGCGCGCCTGCGTTTGCGTTCAATGAAAGGGCCGCGAGTTGCTGGTGGTGCTCGGGGAACCGCGCCGGCTGCTCGCAGCCCAGCACCCATGGCCCAGCCCGCGGGCGCGGTGCACACGCTATTTTGGCTGTTAAACGCGTTTCAACGCCTGTGTGACTCAGTCCACCTTGTCCGCCCATGCCCCACGTTTGCCCCGCCCAAGGAATCCGTTGTGGTGCCGCCTGCCTGCGTGCCTCCCGCAGGGCCGGCGCGCCGACGAGCGGCACGTGCCGATGTCGGAGGACGAGGTCCGCACGGAGAAGATGCTGCGCAACATGAAGGCCGCGGGCCTGAGCGGCAGCATGTACAGCCGGGAGACGCTGGAGGAGGAGCTGGCGGAGATGGCGGGCGAGTACTCGGACGACCCCGACTTTGCCAAGGCCATGGCAGGTGGGCAGCATGTGGGGCACGGGGCTGGGAACAGGGCCACGTACGTGACCGTACATGGCCATGCGGTTCTGAATGTACAGACATAGAAAGGTTCGTACTCCCGTACAGCGTGCGCTGCGGCTGAGCACGGCTGTCAAACTGGATGTGGACTAGTGTGGGAGACCCTGCAACAGAGCATGAAGCGTGTACCCTGTAAGATGTAGCTGGGCGCTGGCCGGAGTGGCAGGCTGCGTGTTGAGCCGCTCATGCGCATGCCGCGAGTGGCAGCGGCTGCCGGCTGTGTTGAGAGGGCGGGCATGCGGGGCGGGGCTGTTGCAGGGCGTGACCGGGTTGGTCGGACGCGCAACGCGTGCAACTGTTTGCTGCAGGGACGCGCAGGAAACCGTAGCAAGACCTCCGCGTCATGATGTCGTCGTCCGGGCATTGGTCGCATTCGTATAGCAGACGCTCAAACCGACGCCAATCGTTTCCCCGCCTGGGTTCGCAGACTCGGGCCTGGACAAGCACCTCCAGAAGGGCACGGAGGAGGAGCCCACGGCCGCCGACGCGACAGCGGAGCAGCCCAGCGTGGCCTCGTCGGTGGCCAATGCGGCGGCGGGCGCGGCGTCTAGCCTGACGGAGGCGGCGTCCAAGGCGGCTGAGAGCATCAAGGAGGGCGCGGCCAAGGTGGTGGAGGGTGCGAAGAACGTCGTCGGAAAGCTGTTTGGGGGCGGAGGAAAGCAGGAGGAGGCTGGGGGCAACGAGCTGTGAGCTGTGAGCGTGGAGAGCTGCGATGTGTGTGTGTGTGTGCATGCTGTGACGCAGTCGCTGCGGTGCAACGGGACTGGTGGATGGATGGAGAAGCGGTACAACGGTTTCGTGTGCTGGAGACGGGACGGTGGGGTGAATGATCTGTGTCTTTGACGCCGTCACAGGTGAAGGCCAGGCAGGAAAGGCTTCGTGGAGGGAGTCTGGCTGCGGCATCGGGCCCCCTTGCTAACGGGAGGGTGAGGCACGCAGTACCGCACGGCATGACATCCGCTGTAAGGCAAGCGCGCGCCAATGCGGTCTCATACACGACAGCTTTACTCGGGCTCCACCTGCAAGAGGGCATTCTTGGTTTAATATAAGACGTCAGACGGGACAATACTGCCAGTGTGGTCGGCGATCGTTATCGCAAACTAGTTCCATTTGCCATATTGCCTGTCCCTTCACGGCACACAAGTCGAACGTTTTAGCGCTTATTTAAGAGCTGATCGCGTGGTGAGCGAGGGCTGACAAAATGGAGGACGCTGGCGTATCCACCGGCGTCACCAAGGTAAAATGGCTTAACTGAAAACTTATTCGTAAAGGTCCAGGGCACCTTGCACACGGCAGCCGACGTGGTTGGAACCCTGCCCATTCAGACGCCAGCGGAGTTCCTTAAGGCCATCAAGGGTAAAGCCGTGCTCGTAAAGCTCAACTCTGGCGTCGACTACAGAGGTGCGAGGCGGGCCAGCGTTGTCCTTGGGGACTGTGCGTGCTGCGGGCGGGGAGAGGGGGGGGCTCGGGGGAACCTGGAGGGCAGATCAGAAGGCCGACCCCGTAGGGCACCGACATACTCCCCCTGCCTAATGGGTAGTCGGCATCTGGGTATGAAACTGAGGGCCTGCGAAAGGCTGCGGACACGTGCACAGCCATGGTGGAGCTCACAATGGCCGAGCTGGACCTGTCGGAACCACCGCTGGCGCGCCGCGCTTGAGACAGTGGGGGCGCCTTAGGATCCCACCTCCGGGCCGGCCTCTCCGTGCTCCCGGCACCTCCTCCACGCACCCCTCCCGCCGATTTCCCCTCGGCTCGGTGCCAACCCCGCATGCCCGCTTGCCCGCAGGTATCCTTGCGTGCCTGGATGGGTATATGAACATTGCCATGGAGCAGACTGAGGTGGGGGACTGGGATATGCGGAGCTGGGAGGTGGGGCGGAGAATGGATGGCCGGTGCATGCGGGCCCTTTCTGGAGCGCCGAGGCTGGCTGTTGCGTGGGGTTGACGTCTGGCCCGTGCGATCCAAGAACTTGCATGGCACCCTCTGTCTCCTTTGCCGTGGTCGAGTGGGCTTGGATGAGGACCATGAGGTGTACGGCGGGTACGGCACAGACAAAGGGCCGCGCAGCAGCCTGATGGGACTCTCGGCGGGCAAGTGGACAATGCCTTTTGTCATAGGCGCCCGGGGAAGCTGAGCATTTAGGGGACTCTCGGCTCTGGGCGGCCAAGCGGACGGCTGAGCGGGGGCTGAGACGCTTTGCGGGGCAGAAGACGGACGAGACACGGTCCTAGCGCGGGCGTTCCAGCACGATGCACGGCCACCGCAGGCGCAGGCGTTCCAGCACGATGCACGATGCACGGCCACTGCAGCTCCGCATGCGCCATGAGAGCTTGTCGTACGACTTTGAGCCCTCAACGCGCGGGGACTTGCCGAACTGCAACGGAAAGGGAACGTGCGCGCTGCGGTCAATTGGCACCAGCAAAGGCAACGGGCGGCGCTCACCCGAGCACGCCACTGCAGTGCGGCCCCTATGCGGGGGTTGATAGGGACCGGGCTTCCTGTCCCGGTGGCTTGCCTTCCTGGGTTTCACGTGGGACCGGTGCAGCGCAGTGAGTATCGCCCCCGTGTATTGCCCCTGCGTCCCGGTCGGACGCACGTGCTGGGCCAACGGGTTGACGTACTCCTGCGCGTGCTGTGTGTTCATGCCTGCCGTGCAGGAGTACGTCAACGGGCAACTGAAGAACAAGTACGGCGACGCCTTCATTCGAGGGAACAACGGTGCGTGCCAGTGCGCCCCGCGGCGCATTGTTCCTGGTGGCTGTCAAGGTCTTTGCCCAAACTCGCATGCTCTACTCTGTGTATGGGGAAGCGCCGCTGCTGCTTGTGCCTGCTGGCGGATGCTGCTTGTGCCTTCGCGCCGCTGCTACACTTGCCACTAGCGCCGCCTTCCTGTCCCTCAATAGGCGCTTTCTGATTGTTAGCTCGGGCAATGAACAGTTTCACCTCCGGTTTTCGGGACTGGGGTATGGAACGTGCCCTGCTTCACCTTTCTGCCTTTCTGTGTCAGGCCGAGATGGGCCCAGAGAGGTAGCCTTGCCGTCGGCAAATACGTTTTTTGTGTGCTGACGCTGGGCCGTGCCCTAGACGGGAGAATGCGGCTGAATGCCGGTGCGGTCCTGTCGAACCGATGTCCTCGATCTCTCCCCGCCCCGCACCTCTCGCACTCGCTGCGCTGGTCCCGCAGTCCTTTACATCAGCGCCATCAACAAGACTTGACCGGCGGCCAGATGGTGCCCGCATGCGGGTCCCACGCGGATGGCAGGCGCCGCCGCATGTCCCCGTCGCTGGGCTTTGGGCTGGAAGTCGTCACGGGCGGCGCCATGACGCGTAACTGGCTTGGTGGCGATGGCGCAGAGTGGCGGCTGCTCGACCCAACGTGAGCGGTGTGCAGTTTACCGTTATTACGCGCAAGCGACTGGAGCGGTCCTGTGCTCACCCAGAGGGTGCCTAGAAAGTGCACACCGGGTAGGGGTAGATGTTAAGGCGACGGGGCCTCCAAGGTCGTAGAAGATGTCTTGTCAGGGGCTTGATGCATCCCCCGGGCTGACAGCGCTTGGATGCCTAAGCTGTGGACGAACAGCGAGCGCCATGTCAGGCTGGCGCGACAAGTTTATGACAGGCTGTTGATTGCCGTGATGCCCACTGGCTGGGCGGAACGTCAACGTTGCAAAGTCCATGGTGACCTCTTTCTTGCGCATGCCGCTGGGCGGGAGTCCATTCAATACCGAAGGCTTGTGCGGCAAGTCAACGAAGGCCGCACGAACTTTGTCACGCTGCAACAGACGAAGTAAGGGTGTGCTTCTGCGAGCATCGCCTCACTGGTCCGCGCGCGCGACTGTGCTACGGGTGGGCTGTATTGCTTGCGTAAGGCACCTCGCCAGCCACACAGCACCGCCCGCAGCCATTCGCCATCTCAGGCATGCCCAGAAGCGGGCGGGCGGGGGAGGGGCTAAGTAGGTCGCGCCCCGACTGCAAGACTATAGTTCAATGCTGCGGGCAAGGGTGGGAACAATGGGGGGAATGGCGAGCGGCCGTTCCTGGTTGGTTAGATGGCCGGTGGTCGGTGGGTAATTGTTGCTGTGGGCAAGTGCAGGGTAAAACGGGGGAAACCAGCGCCAGGTATGCCGCAGGCCTGACACGCGTGCTTATTGCGGGTGCACGTCCTGGGACACGCTTCAAGAGTTCGCTGTACCCGGCAGCGCGCCAGGGTCGGCACAGGCGGGGCAAGAAAGCTGGGTGGGGCGGACCCGGCCGTCCCTTCCGCGTCGTTCGCGCCCTCAGCGCGCGCACAGTTGGCCTCAAGGAGGAGACGCTACTCTGTAGAGTCCCCCCTCTTTTCTCTTTCTGTACACATGCGTCCCAACTGGCATACGTGCGAGCGAGCCGCCTCCGCAGCAGCCAGCGGCCGGCGCGCTGCCCAGACTGCTGCAAACAGCTACGGTTGGTGCCACCAACCGTGAATTAATGAAGCCGCCCGCCCGTTCCGCCCCTGCCATACCCCCTTACACGCTCAACCCTACGGGGGTACCGGTATCGGTGCCGTGCCTCCACTGTGCGCTGAGAGCCGCGGACGCGCACACGAATCGCACTCGACACGTACGGGCACCGTGAGGGCCCCTGTGTTGGCTGAGCATGCGCGCCCATGTCACCGCGTGGTGGAGCCGTTCAAGTACTTCAGATGATGGCGCAGCCGTCTGCTTCCACCAGGGCCGCTCAAACGAGCTCCGGCCTGCTGCCTGCCTGCCTGCCTGCCGCCAGGCCACCTGCAGGCTGCATCGCATCCTAGGGCCTATCCGGCTCCGTTAGATGCCCACGAGCACCACAGGCGCGGGCCCGCGCACAGCTCATGCGCCATGGCCCCCTGGCCGCGGCCGACGCACGTGTGGACCGTACACGTCCCCGCGGCCCCGGGGGCAGCGATCGACAACGCCTCCGACCGCGTGCACCCCCGACAGGTCAAGCCGTGACGGCAGCAGGGCCCAGTCAACGGGCCCATGCCGCGCCAATGCCCCCGGCCCGTCCTTCATACCAAGCCCCATCCACACGCACACTCACAGTCTCACACACAAATCAGCCCTCCTCGTTTGCAGCTTTCTGTACACCCACGCATCCGCGGCTGCACACCCGGCCACTCCTTCCCCGACCCCACCAGGTTCGCGCAGTGCAGCTGCCCCGCCCCGCAGACCCCCCCCCACACACAGACACATGCCCGATCACGATGTCACACATGTAGAACGCACACACTACAGCTCGGCGCGCGCGCCTCCTCGCCCCGACGGCCGGCTCTCCCTGTCCTCCAGCAGGTCCAGGAACGCCGCCGCCGCGGCGTGGCTCTCGGCCAGCCCGAACATGGCGGCCGCGGCCTTGGCAAAGCTGGGGTAGGACTTGCCGCGCACGTGCACGCTCACCGCCCGCCGCAGCGTCGCCCGGCAGGCGGGCCCGCAGCCGCCGGCCACCAGCGCGTCCAGCGGCGCCTTGAGCGCGTTGCGCATCTCCAGCCCGTCGAACAGCACGTGCGCGTAGGGGTTGGGGTGCAGCAGCGAGTCCCCCGGGTCCGTGAAGCCGAAGCCCGCGCGCCAGAGGCACTGCGACACCAGGCAGTCGCCTCCGGAGCAGTGCAATGTGGCCAACATGCACGTCTCGGCCGCGTCGTACGGCAGCCGCCGCATCAGCCCCACGCTGAGGAGCATGCCCGCGCCGCCGTGCGCACCGCCGCCGACAGAGCAGTGCGGCTGGTCGGCCGGGCAGGCGGCCGCGGGCGTGCAGTAGGGGCAGGCGGGGCGCGGCGTGTAGCCGGGCGTGGTGGTGGCGTTGGGCGCCAGCGGCGGCATGGCGCTGGCGTTGAAGCCGCAGGGCAGGCAGCGGAAGGCCTCCAGCGCGGGGTGGTGGGTGGAGTACCACAGGTTGTCCGACAGCGCGATGGGCAGCTCGGGGTCGAAGCGCGCGAGCAGCTTGCGCACGTTGGGCAGGTTGAAGAAGGTGTCGTCGTCACCTGACGGCGGTGCGCGCGGGAAGGGGTCAAGGTCATTGGGTTAGAAGGCGTTCTCCGACAAAGGGAAGGTGTAGCGAAAGGGGGGAAAACGGGCCGTAACACGTGACGCCGTATCGCAATGAGGGCGGTGTGTGTGTGAGCGTGCGAAGAGGGCGCAAATTGTTCTGGATGTATGCCGGGGGAGAGGGAAGGGCCGGGGCTGGCTGTTCAGTGTCCGTGAGCAGGCTGGGCGATGGCTGGTAGACGCCGATGGCGCGTCCATGCTAGGGCCTGAGCAGCAACACGTGGGTTGTGATGAGGGCAGGCGGGGTAGGCGGGGCAGGCGGGGCAAGCCTAGGTGCCCAAATGCACCCCGAGGTGGCGATGCCTTGCCTGGCACCACCCGCCCGCCCTACTGGACACGTCGCGCCTTAGGGTCGGGTGTGCATGGCCGCCGGCGTGGGCCCTCTCATAGCAGCGTTTCATTCCTAAACAGACGGAAGGCGGGTGGAAGGCACCTGCACCTCCACCGCCCGCACGAGGAGCGCGCCCAAACCCATGTCGGCGCAGCTCGTGTGAGCAGCGGGTGACTGATGCGTGCGGGCACGGGCTGACGGCCCGACCCCTCGCCGCCGATACCAGAACGGCGCCTTTCGTGCCGCTGACAAGCGGCGCCTCCGTCTCCGCCCCATCACTGGTCGCCATGAAGCACCCCCCCCCCCCAACCCCGCCCCAACCCAGCACACACACGCCATGCGCTTCCCGCCTCTCTACTGATACGGTAACGCCCTCCAACCCGATGACCTCAATCGCGCACAGGCAGACAAGCCGCCGCCTCCCCCCGCCCCCCGCGCCGCTCACCGTACAGCATCCACTTGTACGTGTCCCCAAAGTGCCGGTGGG
>LSYV01000027.1:521043-531305 GCA_001584585.1 Gonium pectorale | reverse complement strand
CGGTCCGGTGCGGTCGCGGTGCGGTGCGGTCGGGTCGGTCGCGGTGCGGTCGCGGTCGCGGTCGCGGTGCGGTGCGGTGCGGTGCGGTGCGGTGCGGGTGCGGGTGCGGGTGCGGGTGCGGGTGCGGGTGCGGGTGCGGGTGCGGGTGCGGGTGCGGGTGCGGGTGCGGGTGCACACATCCGCGGTGGGGCCGGGCATGCACGACGCCGTGGTACTGCAGGAGCTGGCCGAGCTTCTGGGCGTCTGTAGAGGTTTATTAGGGCTGCGCGGGTCGGGTCCTGGGGAAGCTGGCGGTGGCCTGGCCAGAGCCCTTCGCCAGCTCGACGGGCAAGCAGCAGCGTCTTGTCGCTCGGCGCAGACGTGTTGTGTCTTGTGTGCGCGCGAGCTTATGAGGCGACCCGAAAAGGACCCCGGTCCACGAGGAGTGTCGCCAGCTGCCGCTCGACCGCCGATAGCTGCTGCGTGTTGTCCTTCAGCTGCTGCTGCACGGCCCCAGCTGCTGATAAGTCACGGCTGAGGGCTACCAGCAATAGCGGACGGCCGCGCAGCAGCAGCTCAAGCAAGGACAACAAGCAGCAGCTATGTGCGGTCGAGCAGCAGCTGGCGACAGTCCTCGAGAGCCCGGGTCCTTTCCGGGCCGCCTAGGCTAGCGGCGTCGCAGGTTGGCGGGCTTGGCGCCCCGGGTCTAGTAACCGCTGGCATCCGCTGGGCCGCCGATGGACTGGCGACAAAGTCGACGACAGCGCCAATCGGGCCTTCCACCTCCATGTCTTACCAGGTAATATAAACCTTCGCCGCTGGCAGGAAAAAAGAGAAACCTGCACAGAAAGAGGGAGCCCGCAGGAACCGGGAGGGCTCGTCTGCTCGTCTCCTTCGCCCGCCATACCCGGCGCCCTACTAGAAACACTGCACCTTCGAGTGTGCATGTTTGTGAAGGAGATAGAGGTAGCTCCCTGCTTCCGCTGTGTGACGGGACGCCGAAAGAAGACTAATCTGCAAAGAAAGAGGGAGCCCACCTCTACGGCCATACACACCTCAGTGGGGTGGGCGGGTACAGAGCAACGCCGCTGCTGGACCTGGCTGAGTTTCTGGACGTCCATGGATTAAGGGCTTCGCGGGTCGTCGTGGGGGAGTCCCACAGATCCCCGCCGACTTCCCATCTTCCTTTTTAAACTGGACACCCAAGAGGGACTCTTTCGACATAAGCCCTTGATTGACGCTTTGGACACGCTGTTACCGACCACGCCCCTCCTTACGTACGACTGCACCGCTTAATTGATATCTCGCCACCTCGTGTTGTTGCCATGGCCCAATCGTTGCAACGCTCCCGGATGTGGGTATGGCGTGCCAAAGGCGTCCCATTATTTGGATCTTACTCACTTCCGTTTCACTTCAGTACTGTTCATTCCTTACTGCCACTTTCGTACTAAACGTTGTTGGCCAAATGGACCCGTGGGTCATTGGACTTTAGGCTTGGGATTACACCTACAGCAAATAGATGCATGTACAGAACAATACGGTAGTAAGAACAGCAGCGACTGAAGACAGCCTGGGGCAACAGCGCACGTACATCACTAAGCAGCTATTCAAGCAGCTAATGGAATACAGGCGTAACACAGACCCGACAGCCCGCCTGCCACATCTCACAGCGCACGCTTTCGGTCCATTATTGCCAGCAGTCATGCACGACAAGTCCCCATCCGTCGTCCGTGGACACACAGACAGCATGCGTGGACGGGAAAGCAGGCGCGATACGCACGAGAAAGGAAACGGAACCAGGGAAGGCAGCCTCTACGGTCATACACATACACATCCGGATGCAAGGGGGTGTAATAAGGCAGCGTGGGCGCTCAGGATCCACATAAAAAAGAGAAACAGAAACGGGGAAGGCAGCCTCTACGGACATACACACCCGAGGGTGTGATGTTTCCAGCAGGGCGCCGAGTACAGGGCATGGCCACCTGCCGGCACGACTCAAACAGGCCTTGCGCTTCCCCGCCCGGGGCGCACGAGGCGCCAAGCCAGTACCTGTTGGTATGGTTTATCCCCTTTGATGAGCAGATATACATTCTCGGTTCGCAACGCGGACCGCCGAAGACGCTCGCTGTGGGCTCCAGTACGACGACGTGCTGCTCGTACGGCCCGCAACCTACACCACCCGCGATATTACGGAAAGGCTCCGACAGCTGCGCTCCGCTCAACCGCCCATCGCCGCCAGCGCGACCACACCGCGGCCGCAACGACACGTTCAGCTTTCCCACCGCATGAACGGCCTAGCCAAGCAAAGGGCGGCCCGGACAAAACGGTTGGCGCAAGTGCCCCAAGTGGCAAACCCAAGTAGCATCATGGCAAGACCGGGTCGTGAGACCTGCACCAGCAGTCCGCACCATGGCATCCCATCGTAGCAATCCTCCCATGAAAGCTATGACGTTGGAGGGCAAACAACGAGCCATTACAACGCCGGAGCAACCTGACCTCTTGGGCAACAGGATCAGGATCACAGCACTCGCACATGTCAGCACTTTACCAACCGTGCCTAATGAACCCCAACGTCCCCAGGGCGCCGCTGGTCGCTGCCCCAATCAACGCAGCCTAAGTAGCACACACGCTTCATTCCCTCACACAAGTTCAACCGCCATGATACCGCCGACCGGCACCAGCCTTTACCCAACAGGAATGACACTGACGGAGGCTGGACAAAAGAGATAAATGAAGGCATAGCCAGCTTCCGGCTGACATAGGCCGAAACGGAGTTACGGCCGCCACCAGGGGCGTAGGCCTGTGGCCATCGAAAAGACAAAACGTATAGTTGCGGCAGGCGCGACGCGCCATGCCATGCTTCATAAGAGGACGAGTACCAACGCATTCACAGCAGGGAGCGGCGGTTGCGTGTGGCCTATCGGTGCCTGTGTGGAAAAACCAAGGTGGACGGTGCGCAGCAAACGGCATGGTCGGGAAGGGGTGAGCACTATGACTAGGGAAGGTGAATGCAACAACAAATATCCTCCGGATAGGCACAAACTTTGAGCTTCTATGCCAGGCACTTCGCGGCCAGCTTGGCCCACGGGCCCGTCAAGTCAACAGGGCAGGCGCCCGTGGCGTTACCCAAGGATTCACCCAAGGATCCATCGCCCTTCAAAATGTACGCCAAAGGTGAAAGGAAGAGTTTATCACAGCGGCATCACTGAGCGAGCGTGGCCACTCGGGGCCTGCTCCCTGTGTGCATTTCCCCGAGTCGAAGCCGGCGCGTACGCGAGCGGCCTAGCTTGGTAGGCGGCTCCGCCCTCGCCATCCCACACATTGCTATCCAGCCAATTCCATGCGCCTCCGAGGGCTCCGAGCTATCCGCGGGTACAGCGCACGCCGGGGATCAATGCAACCTGTTGCACGCTATGCCATGTCATGTCACGCCATGTGTCAAACATGCACACAGAACACATGAAAATGAACCTCCTCATTTTCGAGCCTGTCCCTGTAGCCCACACATAGTAAATGTGAAATGATCGTGACACCCGCTAGTACAATGTACACGCTACGCGTTCCCGGAGATAACGAACGCGACCGACTTGGGCAGGCCGGAGCACACGCGCTCCTCTGTCGCCCTGTCCTCGCTCTCCTGGGGGTCCTCTGTGGGAGCATACAACGACCAGCCGCGCGTGCTGCCCAGTGCGGAAGCTGGGCCCTATCTATGTTGTCCTAGCACCGTACGGCAAGCTTCTGCAAGCGCCTCACATGAACTGTTACGGGCGCGGATCGTCGCTCCCCTCTGCACCGCGCCCGCGGGCTCACCAGCCGACCGCTTCCCACAAAAAGCCCCAGCCGCGCGGAAGGGATGGCGGGCAAGGGTCTGTACATGCTAAAGCCGGTAGCGTCGCAACCAAGCAACGAACCTGGCACGATCACGGCCAGGGCAGGTGGCACCAAGATCGCCGCGTGTCGTACTTGTGGGCAGACTTTGCCACCTGCTGCCCCAAGCTTGCCGCCGGCCGGATAGTATCGCTTTGTATCCTGATGTTTGGGGTCAGTCAGCACCGTCCACGAGATCCAGCACGACCGCCATGGAGCTGAACGCCCCCAAACTCGGCGGCGGCGGCGCGCCGGCCCCACCCCTGCCGCCGCTTCCCCGCATCTCGGCCGCCATGGAGCCGTCCGTCCCCGCCATCACGCCGTCAGCCGACTGTTGCCGGCGCGGAGCCCATCCTCCGCCACACCGCTTTCCCTGCTGCCGTCCCTCGGCCTCGTCGCAGCTCATGCTCCGCGTAATGTAGCTGCGCTGTCGGCATCTCGGCGCCGCCGCCGCCGCCGTGGCGGCGGCGGCCGCCGCCGACGCGCCCGCAGACAGCACCTCACCGCCTCGTGAGATGCGATCTCGCAGCCGTGACCAGCATCCGTGCACCGCCCATCGCGCCGATGCCAGCGCGCGCAGCGAGCGCTCCGCCGTCAGGCGCGCCGCGGCGACGGCACGGTCGCGGTGGGAGGATCGCTGTCGTTGCAGGTCATGAAGACGCCTGCGGGCGGCAGGGTATGGGCGAGTGTGGGGATGAGGGGTCGGATTCAATATGGGAAGCTACAAGGGGCGGACGCCCTGATCATCGGGGGGTAGCGCAACGGACGTGGGCTGCTACCTCCAAGCCGTGCCGAAGGACGGCAGAAGGCAAAGATTGGGGAACATAAGGACGACCGGATGGCTCGGCAAAGGCAACATCCAAGAAAAATCAGACGCTTTTATCGGCAAGCAGGAAACAAGGGTTCCCGGGACATCCTCGGAGTGCAGTGACGGGGTGGCATGCAACCTGTGATGTAAAAATGACACTGTTCTTGTGCATTCCCTGCAGGCTTTATGCAGCACCATACTCTGTCGTGGGTATATTCCCTGAAGGATTTACGGTAGTGGAGCCTGGCAGGGGAGCTGTGCTGACCGGCGTAAAGCATGGGAGTAAGCGGGCACCGGCTGCGCGCTGCGCATGGTCTGCCGGGCCACAGGGTATCACGATTATGAAAGCATTCGTTCAACGTGCGAGCAATGTCTTCGAACGCTGGCAGAGATTGAAATCACTGGACTTTGCGCAAGTTCAATCCTGAAATGCATGACTGGGCGAGGATGGCCGCAGATGGCCTATAGAGGCTCAAGGAATACCATCATGTTGCAAGTTCTGCTCCAGCCGAACAGGCAGGCTTAGTTAGGCCGGCGAGAGCGGCGGGCCCGCCGCTCGCCCAAGTACTCACGAAGCAACTGCTTGAAGGATAGCATCTTGTTGACCAAGATGCATTGGATGCGCGTCGTCCATTGTGGTGTGGTAGACGGCTGACTTGTCGCTGTTGGCGGGATGCATTGGAACGGGGCAGGAGCCGCCCGCCGGCGGACGCGGTGCCGCGATGTTGGACTAATTATGATGGGCCTCGTACATTGGCTCCACAATATGAAAGCTAGCAACACATCATAGTAGGAGTGCTCGCGTAACCAATTGTAGCGGCCGCATAAGACCACGGGCAGTCCGAAAGTCTACTGAGAGACTATAGGATGTATGTAAATTTGTTGCCCTAGGTTATGGCCGGCTAGCCATTTGACAGCGGGCGCGAGACGCACAGAAAGCGCGCTGCCTCAGTCCCATGATGTGACAGCAACCATGTCGAGGTATATCTAAGCATAAATGGCGGTGATTGCACAGCAGGTTGTCTGGTAGGCTATTCGGCCCTTGGGGTTCTTATTGTCTGTGGCATCGAGCTCTTGTGTATAGAAAACACTCATCAACAATGCAGCTCCTGGATAGGCGAAATTGAGAAGTAAGAAAGGTACGATTAAAGTGGGGTCCCCACCATTCTAAAGCAAATCAGCTGGATAACTGCACCATCATTTGAAACTTTTCCCTATGATGACCTTTCGGTAAGTGTGTATTGTGGATTCAGAATAGGAAACGCCTCTGCGACTTCTTGGCGCCTAAGCCAGATCTGAATACAATAGGACTGCGGTTACCTTTGGCGATGGGTCACTTCTTGCCTCCCCAACTTACGACCGGCGACGGGCTGCCGGCAGTACCTTACAACTTCTGAATTACAAGCACAAACCATACCATGTGACCTCTGGGCCTCAAGAAAATGTATCGAGCTACTGGCGATGTGCCGCAAATACGACTGCTTGGGGAGGCGCGCCACACCGAATGCATGTGGGCGCTTTGAGCATGTATACATATTAGGGGCCACGTGCTGCTGCAGATCGGTGAAATCGGTGCAGAACAGGCTTCCATCCGAGGGGCGGTCGGCCATACATGTGGGAGCAGAAGACTTGGCCTCTTCCTGCCTGTTTTTACTCATGGCGAGCTCCAAAAAGAAGCATAGCAGCGGAAATCAAGGCTTACTTTCTGCGCAAGGTACGTGTGATACACAATAGTTGCACGGATGTTCAGGGGCCGTCTGGCCTGGGTCTATCTACAGATTGGCACGCCGCTGCTTCTCAGTCAGTCCGACAGAATGGCACTCGACGTATGAAGCTGTGCCACACCTGACGATACCCACCGAAGCACTGCACACCCCTTGGCACATGGGGCAGAACCTGAAAAGATTCCTTCCCTGCTGTTACCAAAAAAGGGAAATCTGCTGAGAGAGATGGAGCCCGCCTCTGCGGCCATACACACCCGAAGGCGCGACGTTTCCAGTAGGGAGGGTGGGTACAATAACGGTACAAAGTAAGGCAGGTGACGTTCCTCCCGGTTACCGTACGCACCGCCTCTCAGCGGCCCTGGCGCAACACTGGAAACCCTGATCAGCCATCCACGGTCCTGCGGTATGCGCCGAAGTGGTGCTGCAGGAGGCGTTGATAACAATGTCAATTGGCAAGCAGCCCATGTGACAGCGATTGGGACCTTTTGGGACCGCCCAAATGGGACAATTCTGCTTGCTGTTCTTCTTACGATTCATACCCCCCAAAACCGATGCATGAACGGCAATTGGCGCACGCCGTAGTCCCATACCTCACACTGGCACCTCCACGACAGCAGTCCTCATCACCTCAACGCGCCGAAGAGCCCATCATTCTGTCCACGCAGATTCGAATGCATGACGGTACGGTGAGCTGCAGCAAACTATGCGCAAGGGACGCCCATCCTCGCCTGCCCCCAAGCATGCCGCAAACAAGCCGCAAGTGCGACGCCACTGCTGGCGAGAAGCGGCCGCTCCCAAAACCGACTCATCGTTCAATCACAGGGCAGAGACGTACCCAGGGCGTTTCACGCATGTCCACCCACAAGATGGTCTCCTCTGACGCCGGGGATGCCACCAGCAGATGCCTTCAACCTCGCCGAACAACTCCAATAAGTCCCATAAAGAGTCCTAGCATTCCTCAGCAACGTCGCAGGAGCAGCGCGAGTCTAGCGTACGTACTAACAAATACCCATCAGCAATTCTCAACGCAAATGACAAGGAAAGCAAAGGCGACGTGCCCCACTGCCGCCCACAAACAGCAGATCGGCTGGGCGCAGTCGGGCTTGCCTTGCCGCCGCGCGCCAGCGCAGAACCGGCAGGTAGCCGAACACAAGCCGGCACAGCAGCCCACCGACTGAGCAAACGCCCAGAGCCCTCAGCTGCTGAAGGCTGTTTGGGGGCGCCGCGCAAGCACCATGACCGTCAGGTCTTCCGCAAGCGACTGACGTCAACGCCCGCCCGCCCGCCGGCGCGCTGACGGCTGCGCGGTGGGAAGCTGGCGCACGACACAGAGACAGCGCCGTACACTTGCTTGTACGGCACGCCCTTCACACCAGTCAATGGCGCGCGCCCACCCAAACCCGAAGGCCCCCATCGACGCCGCAGAAATGGACGCCGCAGTCTGCTGGACATCTCGGCCACGGTCTCCCCGCGGCAAGGGAAGCGCGCCCTAGCCCGCCGGCGGTTATGTGCAGGCCAGCCGCCTGACGGCACCTCGCATCTGGCCCTCATGCAGCCCGGCGCCGGCGGGGAGCGCAAGTGCCCGCCACACACGGTCGCATCCCAGCGCGCAGTGCCGGACGCCGCTACCTGATTGACGGCCGCACCCTGACCTCATCCAGACAAGGCGACTTATCGAGAACACACACCGCACCTTGCCACTATCCTCGAGAGAAAACACGGCGACCGCGCCGCACGGCGTAAAAGCTGGCACGGCCGGTGTCACGTTGCTGGGCTTTGCCGCGCCTGCTTCGCGCGCGCACGGCGCCGGCGCTGGCCCCGGCCCACGAAAGACGGCAGCCACATGCGCGCGCAACCTTCAGCTGGGTATCAGCGCCCTCGCGGCGGCATGCCATGCCAATGCTCTTGCATCAGTGCTCACAGCCAGGCGGGAGTAAGTTGGGGCACGTCCCCAGAGTTGTGCCTTCTGCATAGTTTGCAAACGAAAGGACGCGGCGACAGCACGTGGAGCGACAGCACGTGCGCCGCAGGCTGCCAACCGCCCTCAGCGTTCGACAAAGGCCCCTGCTGAGCAGTCGGCCAAGCGGAGAAAACCCAAGCAAGGCCAGGCCAGCCCGGTCGCCGTCGCGCGCGCGGACCCTTATGACGGGCAGCCCGGACGGAGCTGCGCACAGTAAAAGCCGTATACTTCCTTAACTCCAAGAGCCGCCCTGGTCAGCCCGAAAAGCTGCGGAAACCTCCGCCCCCGCCCCCACAACTGAGCAACCACAACCCACGTGCAGCGGGCTGCATTCATCTAGAACGTTCTCTGCACGAGAGGCCAAACTGACTGCCGGCGATGCCCGAGCTGGGCCGTACTTCCATGCAGTCCTTGCTGCCAATACGCTTGGCCATATCACTTGCGTTGCGCCTGTCGACGTGCGGCATCACCTGGGAGGCCTTTGGCGGCCGGGATCGCAGCAGCAGCAGCAGGCGATCGCGACGCGCGCCTCCATGCATTGCATTGCATTCAACGATTGCTTGGCGGGGGCGCGCGAAAGCCATGCCACGACCCCATGCGCCTGCACCCCTCAGCTACCCTACCTACCGTGGCCAATCCCATGCGCTTCCGAGTACCAACCCCCGAAATCCCAAATCATATGAATGCAGCGCACGGGCGTCTCCGCGTCCCCGGCGCGGCATAGATAGCGGGACAGGGATTGCTGGCCTGGCGCCAGGGCAGACTCGACGATACGAAACCGACGCCCTGGCAGCCCCGCTGCTGCAGGGCGCATGCCCAAGCATCTTTTGCCTCCTCCACATCGGCGCAGCGCCCGCCGCCACGGCGGCCGATGCCGCCGCAGCTGCGCAGCATCGCAGAGCCTCTGCGGCCGCAGCCGCTGATGCGGCAGCGCCGACCGACCCGTGGGACGACGCCGGCCGCCTGCCCGCCCCCCAGCATCGCAGGCGTCCCCGTCAGCTCCTCCAGCGCGCCGCTGGTGTGTGAAGTCTCTTCAACCATGCCCTGCAGTCTCTCCCGAGTGTCCTCTTGTCCTGGCACGCCGCAAGGCGCGCCCAGTCGCCCGCGGGGGGGCTGGAGGAGGGGCCTGGGCACGGCCCCTCCCTAATGCGCACAAGCCCACCCACCCTCGGCCGCGCCACAAGCAAGGACCGGCCGCCCTTTCCTTTAGGGTCCGCGGCCGCCGCGCTTGGTGCCGCCTGTTCGCGCCTCGCTCGGTCCGGCTGGTGCCCGACCTCCAGCCCGGCTCCTGGCCCGTTATCCCCCTCGGCCTAGTCGAGGCACGCGGCGAGGTGCGCCGAGTCCCCGGCGGGGTCCGGCCCCATCACCTGCTCGCCGGTGCGCAGCTCCCCCCGCTTGAGCAGCGCCAGCTGCGTCTCCAGCGCGGCGCGCAGCTGCGCAAAGGTGGGGCGCGCTGAGGGCTCCGGGTCCAGGCAGGCCGCCACGATCTGCGCAAAGTCGTACGGCGCCTTGCGCGGGAAGTGCGGGAAGTTCTCGCGCGCGGCGAAGCCGTTGGCGAGCGAGCGGTACGACATGCAGCAGTGGTACATCTCCCACCTGCGGCAGCGAGGGGGGCGGTGGCGGGAGGGTGCTCAGTCCGGGGGCCAAACTGAACTATTGCCATCACGCATGGTGGCGGGGGCGGGGGGCATGGGCACGGCCCTGTGCGGGGCGCGGGGGCGCGCGCGCGGCCATGAAAGCCTTGGCTTCAGGTCCCGCGTTTGCAAATCAAGGGGAACCATGCCAGGGGGGGTAATGAATAAGGTAAGAGGGATAACGGAAAGAAGAAGGGGGCATGCCGCGCCCGACTGCCGCCGCCGTCCGCAAGCAAGCGCTGGTGCCGTCGTCCCCGTCCCCGTCCGCGTCCCCGTCCCCGTCCCCGTGC
>LSYV01000027.1:503351-516278 GCA_001584585.1 Gonium pectorale | reverse complement strand
GGGTCCTACAACGACACCATCATTTTCGCGCTTACGCACGTTGTATGCGTTGTTCCTTTTCAACACATGAGCGTCCCTCAGCTTGGAGGACGCGCAACCTCTTGCACGCGCACCGGGGCTAAAATCTGCGGCCGAAGCGCGGCACGAGCTCCCTATAACCCGCCCGGGGAGGACGTGCCCCGCGCATGCCGGCATACGGCGTACGGCGCTGATGCTTACGTGCGACAGCGACGAGGAGATGGCCGCCTCCAGGATGGCCCGGTGCTGCGCCTTCTCGCCGCCCGCCACCCGGTCCTGGAAGGTGATGGTCTTCACCGCCACGTTCAGACCTTTCCACTGGCCTGCCGGGCAGCGGGCGCGGCGCGTGTGGAGGACGAGGAGGAAGAGAATGTGAGGAGGAGAAATGAATGAGAATGTGAGGAGAAATGATTGATGCTGGGGAACTCCCCGTGCCCCGCGTCACCGACTGAGCCTGCGGCCTCCGCGTCCCGTCACGCTGGACCGGCAGCCGCGCCTGGCGTCGACACCAACCACTGCCCCCTCACCCTTGTACACCACGCCGAAGCCGCCCTGCCCGATGACCTCCAGGATGGTCAGGTGCTGGTCGTTCATCTCCCGCGCCAGCGTCGACATCATGTTGTTCAGCAGGTCCAGCGGCAGCCTGTCGGCGCCCGCCGCGCCCAACGTCGAGTCGTCGCTGGTGCCCGGCCGCGCGCCGCTGCCGCCAGGCTCGCCGCCACCCCCTCCGCCACCGCCAGCCAGCGCGCCCTTGGGCGCCGCCGGCGACCCTGGCTCGAGTTCCCCGCCGTTGTCACGGCCGCTGCTGCCCAGGCGGGCGCCGTTGCCGTTGCCGTTGGCGGCGGTGGCCGGGTCGGTGGTTTCGGTGGAGGGGCCGCTGGAGCGCTTGTCGTAGCTGCCGCTCTTGACGGCGTCCACCTCCCGGCGCAGCCGGCTGACGATGCGCCAGGCGATGAGCCCGGCGACGACGGCCACCACGGCCACGGCGCCCAGCACGATCAGCGCCACGTGCCACCCCAGCAAGCTGCCGCTGCTTTTACCGCCCGAGCGCGGTACGGCGTTGCCGCCTGGCGCACAGACGACGGTGGTAGTGGGTTTGGGGGAGAAGCGAGGACGCGCACGCGGTGCAGCGGTTGGGGTGTTTGGTTGGCTGGCTGGCTGGTCAGCCCGGTGCGATGGTGCGATGGTGCAACAATGTAAAGGCGACGTTCGGGAGGAGCTTCGCCTACAAGTTGGCGTGAAGTGCACACACATACACACACCTAGGATGTTTTCTGCATGCCTGCCTGTCTCACACTGTCATGCATAGATCTTCTAGATCATATCCAACACACATACACACACACCCCTCGCTCGCCTTCCTCGCCTAGTCTGCTTGCCTAGTCTGTTTGCTTGCAGCATGTCCACAAGCACGCACGCATATTCGCACGACGTAACACACCCCTATGCTGCAGGCGGTCGGTTGGCCGGAAGGGGCCCGCTGGCCGCTGAAAGCGCGAGAGGCAATACAGGGGGCAGGGCGTCCGGCGCCGGGCAGGCCCGGCCGCAGCAGCGCAGCGGAGGGCTGAGCCGACGAGGGCGCCCTCCCACGCCCGACACCCACCCGACGTCGCATATGGGTTTGTGTCCCGCCTCAACCCGGGGATGCTGCTCGTTCCCTTCCGACCCCTTCCGTGGCCACAGCCCGACAGCCCAAGCCCAGTCCAGTGGCCACAGCCCGACAGCCCAAACCCAGTCCAGTGGCCACAGCCCGACAGCCCAAACCCAGTCCAGTGGCCACGCGCGCCCGCCGCGCGCGTACCTGGAGGCAGCGGCGGCGACGGCGGCTGAAAGAAGTTGTGGTACATCACTGGCACGTCCGGCGGGAAGATGTAGGTGATGTTCACCCTGAAGCCGCTCCAGCCCCAGCCCAGCAGCGTCGTGAAGCGGATGTCGTCGAACACCAGGCTCATTCTGCGGGGGACGAAACAGGAGAGGGCTTCAGTGCGCGCAGCTGTAGGCTCGTAACGGTCGCGGGTGGGCGGCACACGCGGACGTGTCGGTCGGCGAGGCGCGCCCGGGTACACACGACGCTCTCGTCTTGCCTCAGACGGGCACGGCCGCGGCCCGTCCCGCAGAGATATGTCGCACGGCACGCCCACGGCGCACATCCAGCCCGATCCAGTCCGGGCCCATCCAGTCCAGTCCAGTCCGGTCCATCCCAGTCACACCCCAGTACCATCCAGTCCAGCCCAGTGCGCAGCTCCTAGTTCCCCACTTCACAAGGCCTCGGCATGCTGCAGCATGCACAGTACGGCAGCAAACCAGCTTGGTTCAGCATGTTAACCCCTCGTGCACGGCGCCTTGAGCGCTCCGGAGCCCCCTCACAGGTTGTACGTGAAGTTGTGGCCCACCGCCGTCGCGTCCAGCACGCCGCCGGTGCTGAAGCTCTTGGCCACCTCGGCGTATACCCGCTGGTACTCGGCGTACGTTACAGCGATGCTGCTCTGGTTGGTGTAGAGAACGGTCGTGCCGCACGTCCTGAGGCGATGCAAGGGGGCGGGGGGTCGGGGGTTTCAGCGTGCCGAACGCAGCGCCCTGTCGCTTCCCTTCCACCGCTGCCGCTGCGCAGGCCCGGCTCGCACAGGCCGCGCGCTGACACCGCCGGGCACGCGGCCCACTGAAGGACGCGCCCCTCCAAAAGGACCGCAGAGAAGCGCGCCCGCCCGGGGCCCGCCCTTCCCGCAGCTGCCGGCAACCACCGGCTCCCGCGGTCACAACACGCAAATAACCCAGCCTACACTCTACGGCCGCCGGCAATGCTCGTTTTAACTAGAGGCCGGGGCGGGGAGCTTGGCAGTCAGGTGTGTGACACCATCACGGTCTGGCCGTCTGGGGCAGGGGCAGGGGTAGAGGGACGCAGGGGCATCACAGAGCAAGGGACACGCGTGGTGCGCGCGCTTACGTGTCCATCTTCCGGATGTTGGACAGGTAGATGGACACGTCGTCCAGCCCCGCCCGCGCCGCGCTGCCGGGCGGCGCGCTGCCGTCGGGCTGGCCGGCCGGCTGCAGCATGCCGTTGGGGAGGTTGAGCAGGTGCAGGCCCTTTGGGGGATGGGACACAGGACGCCTTCAGCGCGACCCCGGGGTGAGGACAACCAAGAGGCGTGCGGCATGCGACGTAACAGCGAGGCAGGCGGTAGCCGGGATAGGGAACGGGGGCTGTGGTCGCCAGCATGTCTCTGCGCACCCCCAGACCCGGATCAGGACCCGCCGCCGGCCCTGCGCGGGCCAGGCGGCGCACACCGCGGCCGCGGCGCACGGGCTCAGAGCGGAGCGCCAGCCCAGCGGGAAAACGGTGGGTCGGGGCCGACCGGGCTGCACGGCCCCATGCTGCATATGTCGCCCGCTGGGCGCAGCGTGGGGCGGCGCGCGCCTGTCTTTCTGTTCAGGTGCTCACAGGCGCATCCGGGGAAGCGCACCTGGACGTAGACATACATAGACGGGGGACAACCGAAGACGTTTACGAAACCCGGCACGCGGCGAAAGTCGATCCACGTCAGCACGCCCATGTTGCTCTGCCCCGCGAGCAGCAGCGGTGTCGACAGGTTGTAGCCCCCGGCCGGCCACACCGCCGGGTCGATCGTGATGTTGCGCAGCACGAACAGGGCGGTGTTGGTGGCGGGCCGCGTGTCCTGCACGGCCTGCAGCACCGCCATCAGGTCCGCCAGGCTGTACACCGGTAGCTGCGTGAAGCCGGGGAACACGTCCAGGCTGAACTGCAGGTTGGGGTTGTCGAGGACGACGCTGGTCAGGCCGGGCGCCGGCGGCATGGCCGTTATACTCGCGTTGTACAGGTCCAGGCCGGTGCCCACCATCCGCTCCAGCGTGATGCTGTTGCGGTTAGGCGCCACGCCGAGCTGCGGGCGCGGATTTTGGCCGGGGCGAGACGGGATGGGATGGAAGGGGAGGGGATGAGCGGGACTGCTGGCTGTGTCCTCACTAGGGGGGCTCGGGGCGCATGTCTGGTGGGCCCTAGTCACCACCCCGTCTCCGAGCCCGCGAGCCATTTCCGGTCCGGTGCACAACAGGAGCAGGGAGCGACGGTCAGCGGGGTGAGGGCCAGAGGCGGATGGGGGCGGGGGGCCAATGATAAGCAGGGCCAGAGCGGGCCAACGTCGCCGCCGGGCCCCGGCGGCGCTCCCTCCCTTCCTCCCTCCCAGCGCCGCTCCTGGGTGCTGCCCAAACCCCGGCTCCCCGCAGCGCCAGACGGGGTGCCCTCATACGCGCCCTTTCCTTCAGCGAGCGCCAGCCCCGGGCCGCCGCCAGCCCCGGCCCCCAGCGCTGAGAGTCTTGCCTTGATGAGGGAGGTGGCCGAGCGCAGCGCCTTGGCTGCCTCCGATATGGTCGAGACCTCGGTGGTCACCACCACGGTCCACAGCGTGAAGTATGAGTACTCGGCGGGGGGCAGCGTGATGGTGACGTTGACGAGCTTCAGGGGCAAATCTCTACGGCAGGCAGGCGGGCAAACGCCAGGGTTTGGGGAACAGGGCCGATGCGTATAAGGCTTTACCCGACCGGTGCCGTGCGGCGGTCAACAATCAGTCCTTAGGCGGGAGCAGCAGCGCAACGCTCCGTTTCGCAGGCAAGATCCGGTGCCAGGTCCACCGCCGGTGGAGGCGGTGTCGAAAAGAAAAAGCAATACGACGAGCGTAAGTGACGGCGTAATTGTAGGCGGAGGCGGTGTAACGCGGACGGGGCGCAAGGCTACGCCCCTACGCGCTGGGTGCCCGGCGGCGCCAACGTGACTGTGCCCAGCTGGGCGGCCCTAAGCCGCACGGCGCAACCCCGGAAGCCGCCAGCGCCCGCGCTCGTGTCCGGCCCGCCCGGCAGCCCCTTCGCTGGCCACGGACGCCCCCTCTGCAGCTCCCTTCCAGGGCACTTGCGGGACGCTCAAACGCGGCCTGCCTCGCCCGCCACCAGCAGAGGGCGCACCTAGAGAACCTGAAGAACCAGACCTGCGGTCACCGCCAGACGGAAGCGGCGCACAGAGTCTCGGGCACACGGGCGACGGGGGGCACCGGTCAGCACCCGGTGCCGGGGTCACGTGCGCAAGCGAGGATGGCACAGGGACACTGCACTGAGCCACCAGCTGCAATACCCGTGTACCGTGCCGGGCGTGTCGGTGTGCGGTACTTGATTCGATGATTGGGGCGCTGTGCATGCCCGGCATGGGGCACGTGCGCAGCAGCTGGTTGCCGCAAACCCGACATCCCCGCAGGACTTGAACTCCTGGGGCTTTCCCCAGTTGCACTCTCCGGGCCCCACTCACCGGGACTGAGAACAGGGGCAGCATGCCCAGGTCCACGAGCTCGCCCCGCAGCTGCGCCAGGTTGAATAAGTAAAAGTTCGAAATGCCAAACTCTACGTTGGGCGCCAGCTCGACCGCCGAGACGATGCCCCCAAAATCCAGGATGTTTAGCGTGCTGGGGTCGCCGCGCAGCGTCACATTGCGCTGGACGGGCAGCGGCCCCCCAAAAGCGCGGTTCCACAGCGCCGACGACAGGGTCAGGTTGCCGGTGGCCGTGATGACGAGGGGATCGGTGCTGGTCAGGTTGGAAAAGAGGGCGTTGAAGAAGCCCTCCCTGTGATGTGAGAGCGAGGAGGTAAGAGCGGCGGGGGCGAGCGGCGGGGGCGAGCGGCGGGGGCGAGAGATGTTCAGGGGGGGGTGTTCGTGAGCGGGACCCCGGCGGCGGGACAAAAGCACAGTGGGACGGGCGTGGGCCTGTGCAAGGGACATCTGCAGGGAGTCCTGCCTTTGCATGGGTGGTCAGGAAAGAGGGTGAACGAGGCAGGCTGTTGGTGCGCGAGTGTCGACCCATCGCGGGCATGGTCGCCGCTGCGCGGCGGCACCTACCCGTCTGCAACAGTGACGGCGTCCCCGTCCGCCGTCCCGCGGTGCTCCAGCGCGGGGAGGTCACAGGTGATGTTCACATTTGTTGCGTTGACGGTAGCCGAGGTGTAGCGTTCGATGAACAAGTGTGCTGGTCCCCGCACGACCCCGACGGCCCCGTTGGAGCTGCTAGCGTTGGCGAGGGCGTTGAGCGCATAGCAGTCCGTCCTAATGTACACTGATGTTAGACGCAGTTTGCTGGCATTGAATGCTCGCAGGTCTAAGAAAGGCGACGGATGGATGTGGGCATTGACGAGCCGCAGCGTGTCGATAGTGAGCTGCGCCCCTGCAGGTCATGGCGACAGTTCGAAAGTCGTCCACAGTTGCTTCTTGCGTTGCTATGGATGACCAACAACTGACCCCCGGTTAAGACCAGGCCGTTCTCCTTGTACTGGGCATCCAGCGAGCCGGCGCCGGATGAGTCGCCCCGCAGCGTGAGTGACGAGGAGGCTACAATGGGTGCAGGCTCGCCGGGCGCAAGCAGGACACAAGCTGGGGCGATGGGCACCAACTTGCCGCCAAGCCAGGGAACAGAGGCGCTCGCAAGCTGTCCACTAAGCGTACATGTGCCACCGATTGTGACGGCATAGAGCGAGAGCAGCGAGAGGATGGTCGCCGCTACTTGCAGTGACATTGTGAGCTACACCAGCAGGAACATTATATCAGCTATTCTACGTCACGAGAGGACACTCCCATTGCGGGGGCTGGTCGGAAAGTTACCAGGTGCATGTTTGTCAGGGACATGCCAAGCACAAATAATGCTAGCCTATGCATTCAGCACACATTATTTTATTCGAGGAGAGGGTCGCCCAAAGAGGAAACCCAACATGTCGTAAATCATGTGCTCTGGTTTCCATCTCCTCCGGCGTGACCGCGTGAGCAGCGAACAGCAATGTGAAGCACTCTGGGACTGCAGCATATTGGCACTGCAGTTACGACATGGGTTATTTCGACAACAGCTTTCAGCTATCTTACGTAGGCGGACTCATGGAAAGAAGTGTAGGGATGGCTATCTTGCAGGTGCAGTCAGCTGCAACGGCTCCGGGGCGAAACGGTCCCTGCATCTGGAAACCGCCTCCTCAAACGACTTTCCCTGCAGCTCTACAGCAATGTTTAATGTATGCAAGCCCAGAAAGCGCTGCTCCAAGTGGTAAAGTGCCCGCGAGTCATGCCCGCGTACCTCACCCACTCCCCTAGCTGCCGCACTTGCTTTCGTCACGTCTACGACATCAGTAAACCTGTTCCACTGTCCACAGCAGCTGCGCCCGTCCGTCTTTGTGCTGCACTCGACTGCCCAGCGAGCTACGGTGCTGTCCCCTGCCCGCGCCCACCACACGTTTAAACTCTTTAAGGCCTGCTCAGCAAATTTGCCGTCACGCCTAACGGGAAGGGACGGCACAACACTGCACGAAGAAGCATAGGTGCATTCGTGCTTGGCTGCCGTTGCCTGCACCCATGCCTTCCCCGCCGCCGCTGACAGTGCGGGAGCCGCACCGCTCGCTCCATAACCCCGCCTAGCTACCGTAACACAAGGAGCTAAAGTACCATCCGAACACAATCCTATCGGCGTGTTGTCGAACCGCCCCAACCCGGAGACTATGCCTGAGGGTCGTGTCGTGCTATACTACGTGCAGTGATACGGTAGATGCCTCACAGGTCCGGGCGAAACGGGGCGAACAAGACAACAATCCCATCACAGACCAATGGCCAGGGTCCGGAAAGCCTGGGCGGCCAAAACCACCAGCGCGCTGCTGTCGATAACCAGCTGCAAGCTACTCTCGATATCCTTCAGCGATAACGTAGGTGAGGTAGGTCCACGTGCTCTAGTGACACGATGGTCAGGCCTCAACGGTGGTAGGCGCCCCGGTGGGGTCTAACCTAGCGCTCCCGTGTTATGCTATAAACCTTGTCGAAGTAAGTAGTCGCGCAACCAACACTTCAGCAGCGCCCGGACCTGCGGCGTCACGCAGGTCCACGGCCTAAGCGCACCCCAAGACAGGCATAAGGCCACCACAAAATCACCTCGACAACGCTACCGCAGCGGTTCCCAGCGCGTCACAACCGGTTTCTCTTTTTTACAACGGCACACGACTCCGAGATATACTAAAGCCGACTCACGGCGAGGCAGATACGGGAAGATGCAACGCACGCTAACTATCAACCAACACGGCGTGCCAAACCCGGGGCAACCCGATGGGCTAACTGAACCCTCGGAACGTACTACGTCACGGAACCTATTACGTCCCGACAGCCGTGTTACGGCCATCAATCGGCGACCCGCCGACTGTTGCTGCACATGTATGGCGTCATCGCAAACCGCCTCAGCGCCTCAGTGGCGACACCGGGCGGCACCAAGGCAACAGATAACTCTCTGTGCGCTCTGTGTCCAAGTCCAAGCCTTGGCTGGGCCCCCGCAACGCGGGGCGGATGGGCTATACCGTAGTCTGGCTGCTAGGTGCCGGCAGCAGAACCAGCCTCAGGTCAGCCAGATGCCGCCGGCGGCGAGGACGCGCCTCGGCTGCGTCCGTTACCCCTTGCGGTGGCGGCGGGTGGCTCGGGTGGAGGGATGTAATCCTACTCTTGCAGCATTCCAGGTCTGTACACGGCCAACTGGGTCTGGTAACCGCTGAGCGCCGTCGGACCGGTGGCCATGGCGACAACACCACCGCAGCTCAACCTTGAAACCTTGCAGTACACCAGGTGAAGCCCGACAAACCGGGTAAGTTGGTAAGCCGGTCTTTAGGGGGCGGGACGAACGTCACATGCCTTGAATTGTACCCGCCCGCCCTACCGGACACGTCGCGCCTTGGGGGGGGAAGGCCGTACAGGCGGGCTCCCTCTTTCTCTGCAGATTTCTCTTTTTTCCTATCGCGAACGGGGGGAGGGGTGCGCTGCGTTGCATGCGAGGGGAGTCAGGCACAGCGGCGAAGCTGTGTTGAGCCGTGGCAGCTGGCATATTAATGGGTTACAATGCCACGGTTGCAGATACAGATGCAGATTAAAGGCCCCCCATGGAAGGGGCTGCAGCAGCATGGCCTTGCAAGGCCCGGTTGCCCGGGTTCGCATCTACATGACACGGGCACCCTCATCGCGCATTCTCGCGCCCTGGACCCGTTCCCCCCTGTCCCGTGGCGCGACGGTCGGGCTGCCTCCGGATGGGCGACCCCCCGCGCTCCCGCGAGCTGCGTCGTCGATGAGACGAGCTGCCCCCGCGTTCAGCGCATCCACGCCGTGCACGACCTGCGGCGCCACCCACGCATGACAACAGCGCGGCAGACTACATAGGAAGAGAGAGCAATGTATAATGACCAAATAGACGTCCGCTGTATGGGTCTAACGTCAATGTGCAAAGTGTTCAAAGTGTTCAGCTCTACAACTACGGGCAACTACTGCCCACGACGTATGCCCGCCCACCTCCCCCGTTCCCTCAAGCGCCTAGCCATCATGCCGAGCCGTGCTTGGTCTGTCCACGTCTTTGCCCTCTGCGACTCCGATTCGCTAGCTGCCTTGACCGTTTCCATCCGTCGTCCATCTCAGTTTGCGCTGCGCTTGACTGATCAACTAGCCCTGACGGAAATCCCCCTGCTAGCCCCTACCCACGTCGGGTGTGCTTTCAACGCTGGCATGCTGCCGTCGCGCGCCTTGCGGGCAGGGGCGGCAATACACTGCACGAAGTGGCACGGATGCAGGCCCTTGCGCCTTGCCTGCCCGCGCTGGCAGTGTACAAGTGCCGGCAGTGCTGGGCCGAAGCCGTCGTACGGGGATCCCCACCCAATCCTTGACTAGCCCAACACAAGCAGCTACCGGCAATCCTTTTGCGCTTCCAACGGCATGTTGCCCCCCCCTGACCCTTTCTCTGCAGATTTCTCTTTTTTGACCCACCGTGGTTGACGGGACCGTGCGCCGGCCATCTACGCCCCGCCGACTGTTTCACACATACGACATCGGGCACACTGTCAATTTGTCTCTCAACGCCTCAGTGTTGGCACAGAGGCAGCAGATGACTCTGTGCGCCCTGTGCTACAGTGCTCAAATCCAGGCCTGGCTGCGCCCCAGCACACGCGGGGCGGATGGCCTCAAGCCTGGCGCCTCTGGCACGGCCTGGCGCCAGCAGCGCGTCTCAGCGCCTACCGTGCCGAGCCTGC
Organism: Gonium pectorale; assembly: GCA_001584585.1. Lineage (NCBI taxonomy): Eukaryota > Viridiplantae > Chlorophyta > Chlorophyceae > Chlamydomonadales > Volvocaceae > Gonium > Gonium pectorale. The sequence goes on along the minus strand of LSYV01000027.1, from coordinate 506,183 downwards.
AGCCCCGCCAGCAGCGGCGCCGCAAGCAGCCGCCCGTGCGCGGCACTGGTGAGGTGCGACCCGTCGTACCACAGGAATTCCTCCGGTCTCGGGCAACGGTGGGCGGAGGCCGCCAGCAGAACCAGCTCCAGGTCCGCTGCAGCCGGCGAGGAGGCGCCCGACGCCTGCGTGCGTTAACGTTGCAGTTTTGGCAATGGCGGGCGGGTGGCACGGGGCGGAGGGATTGGTACCTAACGCGGACGGGGGCAGAGATGAGCTGCGTTGCATGCATGCGTAGGCGGTTCGGGCAGGACAGCGAAGCTGTCATGGGCGGCGGTATCGCCGTCACCGGCAAGGGGCCATCTGCGGTACTGCGGTGCAAGGCCGGATTGGCACGGTTTGTTGCAGGTGGTACGGACGCGACTAATACGCGCACACACGCCCTGGATCATATCGAACACACGCCCTGGATACGCGGACCCCCTTCCCCGAGGTGCGACGGTCAGACTTCCTAAAATGTGCATTACCCGCAAAGGAACGAGGAGTAACGCATGACGCACGGTTTCCTACAACGTCTCCAACCGTACGGCCAACGTACACGTACTCGTACGTGCTACAGGCGTACAGGGCGCCCGACCGGACCCCTGACACGGCATCTGACAGTGCCGCACGATTGCCAACCCTGCCAATTGGCCAGCCATAACCAGCCCACCTTGTTGAAGCGCAGGCAGGCTGCGCCGCCGCTGCCGTCGCGCATCCCCAGCCGCCGACCGTGCGATGACAGTGCGGCGTGCGCATCAAAGACGTAAGCCGCCGGCCCGTCGGGATGCCGCACCGCCAGCTCCCGCAAGGACCGCTCCAGCGCCCGGTTGATGTCTGCCACCACGCCCTTCGCCTGCTGCCTCACGACCGTCGGCACCGCCGGCGTGTTCTCAAGGGGTGCAAGAGTCCACAAAACGAGGGCGTCGGCGCCATGTCGCCCGCCGGCACTTCCAGCAGCACTTCCAGCGCTGGTGCCGGCGGCGGCGGCACGCGAGCCCAAGCTGGAGCCGCGGTCGGCGGCAGCAGGGTCGCTTTCGGCGCGGCCGGCGGCGGCGGCGGCGCGCAGGGAGCTGGTTCCGGAGCCGCGCAGGAGACCAGAGCGGGAGCTGCTGGCGCGGAAGGGAGTGAAGACAGGAGGGGCTGAAGCTGCAACTGCGGGGGCGCTCGTGTCCGCAGGGGCGGTACGGGGGCCGCCGGGGCCTGGGCCGACGCCTCCACCGCCAGCGCCGTCAGCCTCGTCGGAGGCTGGGATGGAGGTGGAAATGCTGTGCAGGAAGAGCAGCTCCGCCGCCGCCGTGATGGAGGCGGTCACGTTGCGCGCGAGGCCGACGCCGACCCGCGGGTCGGTCCAGTTCAGGCTCGGATCCAGAAAATCGTTGTGGCCGATCCAGATGTTGAAAACGCGGCGAGGCGGAGGCTGCTGCTGCGCCGTGCCGCAGTTGCAGGGTATGGCCGTGCGGCTGCCGCTGCTGCTGCTGCCAGTGCTGCTGCTGCCAGTGCTGCTGGCGGTGCTGCGCGGGCCTGCACCGCGCAGCACTCTGCGGCCGACGGCGCCGGCGGCCCCCTCGCTGCCGCCGCGGGGCTGCGAGCTGTCAGCTTGGTGGCATCCAGCATCAGGGCGCGGCGAAACGGAGCGGAGAAGGCCGGGCAGGCAGGCGTCCACGCCGCCCGGCGGGCCCGAGCCCAGCGGCTTGCCTTGGCACCCCGCCTTGTGAGCGCCCTTGGCGCCGTCGGCGGAACTATCCGGACCAGGTGAGCAGGGCGGCACCTCCTGGGCGCGCCTGGGCCGCACGCCGTACGCGTCTGGATCATTCGCGATCCCGACACTCGGCCCTGCGGACTCCCAATCACGTAGGTACGACGTGACCTGCGCGGGGCACAGAGTCCGGGCGCGCGGCGTGCCGCATGCATGCCGTACATCAGGCAGGGCATCCACCCGCGCCAAAGGTAGCTGTGAGCGTGGCTGCGCATGTAGGCCGCAACGTAGTCAGACATTCAGAGCCTTGTGCTATCCGCACTGGCAAACGCCTGGCGGCAGCGAGTGCAAGCGGCGAGTGCAAGCAAAGGGCCGTGCGGCATAGCCAGCGGGGGGGGGAGGGGGCGCCAAAACACGCCGACACCGTGACAGCCAGCACAATAAGGACAGGTTTCGGGCCACGCGTTGCGCTACAGACTAAGTGCAGCATTGTCCGAAAGCGCCTGATCTCTGCGCGCCATCTTATGTGACGAAACGCGTTGTGCACTTGTGCTGCTCGCCATAGATGCCGCGAGGTTAACATGCAGAGCCGGGGTACCGTACCTGTTCGAGAAGGTGTGGGGCCGCGGCGCCCAGGCCTCCGGCTTGGGGACACGCCGTTGCCCCTCCATAGGCGTAGTTGAGCAGCGGCGGCGCCGCCGCCGGGTCCGCGGCCGCCGCCATCATCCGCGGCCCTTGGTCCCGTAGGCCCTCGGCCAGCAAGTCGGGCCACATGGCTCCGTCGCAGAAGCGCCCCTGCAGGTGGGGCCGCCGCCATGCACACCTCACGATCACACCTTAATTGCCGTACATGCCGTACGTCGCCTCATTTGCGCTTGTGCACTCGGGTGGACATTGGCAAGCGCTGGCCGCAGAGGGAGACCCAGCCCGCCCCCTTGGCGCCGACAATACTAGCGAGCGGCATGGCCCGTGCAAGGTCTTGCACCGCCGCGCGGATGCGTGCGTGTCCCACGTGCGGGTACGTCGTACGTCGTACGTCAGCGGTGCCAACGCGTACCCGTGTGCCCGGTGCACGTGAACCCCACCTGCCAGTACGCGGGACTGCCAGGGATGGC
>LSYV01000027.1:458743-469276 GCA_001584585.1 Gonium pectorale | reverse complement strand
CTGTCTCTGGCGCACTGCGGCATCGGGCCCGAGGGGGCGGCCGCGCTGGCGGCGGCGCTGCCCCCCGACGCCAACCCCCACCTGGCGTCGCTGCAGCCCAGCAAGTGTGTCGGGGTGGGGGGTCGGGGTGGGGGCCGCTGAGCTGGGAGGAGCGCGGGGCCGGGAGGAGCGCGGCGGTGTATTTGGGGAATGCGGGAGGCTGTGGGGCGGAGGGCAGGAGGGCGGGAGGTGGGAAGGGGCCGCGGGCACAAATGGGCACCACTCGGGCTCGTGGTGCCGGCGGCTACCTGCCGCGCCACAGTAGGCCGGTTGAGGGTGGACTTGGGGCAGCGGAGGGAGCGGGGGGCAGTAGGGGGCGGGCGGGTGGGCGGGGGAGGGGGGAGGGGGAGGGGGAGGCGGAGGATGTCGGCAGGGGTTGGGGCAGGGGTTTGAAACAGGGCCCCCCGTGCGGAAAATGCAAGCCAGCGACGCACAGAGGGTGGGGGACTCTTGCACCCACCCGCCCCGTTCTCCTTCCCCCGCCCGGCCCGCTGGCCCCTCAGCCATCATGGTAACGACCCAACTTTCTCTTTCCCACCCACCCACCCACCGGCCCACACACCACAATCCCCTACCTCGCGCACGGGCCGAATAGCCCCCCTCACATTCCCCCACCCACCCACCCACCACCGCCACCACCGCCACCACCACCACCACCACCGCCACCACTGCCACCACCGCCACACACACCCCGATCCCGCAACCCCAACTCCGCGTCCGCAGGCTCAAGTACCTCAACCTCAGCCACAACCCGCTCTGTGCCGCCGGGGTGACGGCGCTGGCGGGGGCGCTGGTGCACGCCGCGGCGCTCAAGGTGCGGAGGGGAGGGCGAGGGGGGGAGGTCGGGTTTCGGGTCAATACGCCCAATGCTTGTTGCCCAAACCCGCCGCACCCCCCCCCCTAGCCGCGTACGGAGCACCGCCTTCTCCTGACTCGCGCCCTGCCCTGCACTGTCCGCTCAACCCTACCGCCGCCACAGCACTCCCCGCCCGCGTGTCTCACCCAACGGCACGCGCGTCCACGGCTTCTTGTGCACGTAGAGACGTTGGCCCTGGCGCACGTCGCTCGTTCCGCTCGTTTCGCTGCGTCGCTTCCCCCGCGCGAGACTCCCCTGCCTCCCCTTCCGCCCCCAGGTGGTGCTACTGGCGGCTGTGGACCTGGGCGCCGAGGCGGCCGACGTGGGGGCGCTGGCAGCGCTGGCGGACTGCCTTGCCGCCAACACCTCCATCACGCAGCTCGATCTGGACGGCAACCACATAGGTGAGGGTGGCGGCAGTGGCAGCAGCAGCGGCATGCCTCTATCCTACTCAAAAGTTGATATGGTAGAAATATGAATGAAACATCGTCGGCACGAGGCCATACGGGCAGCGGGGTACGGTGTACGGTGTACGGGGCGGCACGGGGTGACGCGGCAACGCGGCCCCGGCTCGGGCCATGCAGGGGCAGGCGGGTTGTCAGAGTATTGGACGGCGTTCTTAGGAGACAAACCGGAGGCAGGGGCAGGCTGGGGGGGGGTGCGTGCGGCATCCGGCACGCCAACGGCCCTAGGCTGACGCCATTTCGGCGCTCGTCTTTCCCCTTCGTCGCGCACTTCACCCCAAGCATTCTGCCCTCCATCCTGGCCCCCACCAAGGCGCCCACACACCCCACCTCTCGCCCCGCTCCCCCCCCCCCGCGCCCCGCGGCAGGCGACGCGGGCGTGTCGGCGCTGCTGCCCTTCCTGCAGTCGCAGAAGCACCTTCGCAAGCTGCGGCTCTCGCCGCGCGTCAGCCGGCCGCTGCTGCTGGCCGCCGCAGAGGCGGTGCGCGCCAACCTGCCGGCCAAGAAGAAAAAGGTGCTCAAGAAAAAGAAGGGCCCGGGCGCCCGCTGATGGGGCGCACGGGCTGGCTGGCTGAGCGCAGTGTAGTCGATACCCGGTTGGCGGGGGGGGGGCGTGTTTCTGCGGGGGGCACGGTGTGGCAAGGGAGTCAGGAAGCGTTACCGATGGAGCCTCTCCGGCGCGTACCTTCCGGGACAGGGTTGCAGGGGCGCTGCGCCGGTGGCGTGGCGTGACGTGCGGCGGGGTCGCGAGGGCGCGTGTTGCCGCGTGTCCCCGCCTGTAGCAGCCCGGGTGGCGTGTAATGTCGTGGCCCTGCGTGGGGCGGGGTTATGTTGTTGGGTGGGGGGATGGCTGGCCGGGGGCTCGGGGCGTGGGGCGTGCGTTGAAAGCTGCGAATTGAGGAACGGCACGGGGGACAGGAGGCAACGTGGAAAAGTGTAGGCTCGTAGTTTGAGTGGTAGCGCTCTCAGATCTGCAGGTATGGCACAGTGACCAGGCGTCGGCGAGCACTGCTGGGGCGGCAAAGTGTGCACTGTGGGGTCGGGGTGCGTGAGTGGGGTGGGGTGGGGTGAGGAGGGGGGAGATGAGGAAGAAGGATGGGATACAACAGCAGCCTCACAGGCCGGGTCCCGGCGAACTCGGCACTCCGCACCCCGCGCACACGCGTGCGTGTGTGCGTGTGTGCATTTGTGCGTGTGTGCGTGTGTGCGTGTGTGCGTCTCGAAGGGGGGCGGGGGCGGGGGCGGGTTCCATCGCAGGCAAGCGCAAACTGGTGCCTCCGCCCAACGGAATGACAGCGACGAAGCAACGCGGTGCCCACATGCGCGTATTGGGCTGCTGCTTTGCGACGCCGAATGTAAAGTAATTAAGGGGGCACTCCGCCACACCAGGTGCAGAACGCGGTGGAGGGACGGGGAGCAGCGCCAGCGTGCTACCGGTTCACGCGGGCCAACACCCGGCCGGTAGACGGTGGTCCGAAGAGTACGCATGACACTGTACCGTACGCTTTCCCGCAGCTGGTTCCACGGCAGTGGTTCCACGGCAACTCAACCCCGCCTCCGGTAGGGCCGTCAGGGGCATCCCTGGGAGCCCCTGGGCCTCATGGCCCGGGGGTCGGTCCCTGATCCCGATTCCAGAGCATGCGCGAATTGGAGCCAGGAACACTTATGTGACATGCGTGCGCAATTGCTTGCTGGGTGTGCCGGGAGACGCGCTACACGCCGGGTCACGCGAGCGGCAGCGCCGGCAGCGTCCTGGTTTAATTCAGCCGGAATGAAGTTTGTCTACTCCATTGCGTGCATAAACGAAGCACCCGGTGCGGTACACCCCATTTACTGCAGTCCGAGCAGCTCGAGCTTGGGGCTTTCGTGGTGGGCTGCATCACTGTCACAAGGGAGTACTTCGCATTGACGATCGGGCCAGAGCGGGCCAGGCAGCGTTCATACCCGGTACATCTCTTGCGGTCGCGAAACTAGCTCTAGGATGCTCCGCCAGTCGGGCGCCGCTGCCAACCGGCTGCTGTGCAGCAGCGGCTTGGTGCAGGTGTGCCAGGGTTGGCGCGGAGCGAGCTAGGAGTGTCGGGACGCTGGGCTGACCTCCCGCGCGACGCGCAGGGCTGCAATGGCCAGGCGACGGGAAGCAGCAAGCTGCTATTCAACGCCATGCTCTTCTCCTCAAAGGCTGAGGGCGCGGTGGCTCAGGTAAGCCGACAGTTCCGGCGAGTTGATGGCAGGGTCAGCCCCGCTGACCCTGCCTGCCCCGCACTCCCTTGTTCCATGCAGCAGGTCGCTGCTTCCGAGAGCGTCGCGCAGGTGCGGACCTGCGCGGAGCTGGTCCGGGAGTGGGGGTCGTTTGTCGCGCAAGCGCGGAAATGTCGGAAGGCGCTCGCCCACCCCTGTCACGGTGTACGCAGGCTGTGCCGCAATACTCAAGCGAGGCTGTGGCTGCCCTGGCTGCGAAGCGCAAGGGCCTGATTGGCAGTAAGTGGATGCGCCTGGGCACCGCGCTATGACACCACTAGCTCAAATCCAACTCGGCCTTTGCCTGTTTTGCAGGCGGCATCTCTCTGCAGCCCAGCAAGCCGTTCAGCGTGCGCGGCCTGGCGACCAGCTCCGCCCAGGGCGCCAGCGCGGCCGCGGCCGCCTCGGCCGAGGCTGCCCAGCCCGCTGACAAGTTCGCGGGGCTGAAGAAGATGCTGAAGGTGGAGCGGGGTGGACCAGCGTGGGGGGCGCTATTTGGTGGATGCGAGTGCACGATGGCCGGGGTTTGGCACTGGCCATGGACGGCCCAAGTGGCGCGGAGCAATCCCTGTACCCGGTGCACTGAGGGCTCGCAGATGTTGCATGTCCGGCTGTGGACAAGGGGCTTCGCCTGACGGTCCAGCCCGGCGTGACTGACTCAGTTGCGATACTGCCCATCACACCCCCACCCACTTAACCGTCGGGCCTTACCAACCACCAAAGCAAGCTGCCCCCCATTGTGATTACCCGGACCCCCATCTGTGTCCGACGCACTTGGCCTCCCGCTCTCCCCCACCCCTTCTTCCCCTACCGCTTCCTCGGCGCAGCTGGCCGCCGCCATGGTTGCCGCGCTGGGCCTGACCGCCACCCCCGCCATGGCGGACTCCCCGGGCGAGTGGCAGATCCTGTTCCAGGACTCCGCCACCAGCACGGCGCAGGTGCGGACGGGGGCGGCGGGTGCAGGTTGGCAGGGCACAAATTGGGGGGGAGAGGGATGCGAGCGGGCAATGCGGGCGGGGGCGCTGGGCTTCGTTACGCCACCAGCGCGGCGCAGGTGCAGGGATGAACTGCCCCACTGTGCTGGCGCTGCCAGCCCTGGTCATGGTGGTCATGCTACCTGTGGGGACATCACCTGCGGGGCAACGGGACAGTAGACTGCTCGAGTTCTTGCGCAGACGGTGGCAGTAGTGGCTGTGGCTCAGCGGAGCTGACGGGGGCGGAAGCGCGGCGGGCGCACCCCAGGCGATGCGGCGACGATGGAGATGGGGTTGGGAGGGGTTCGGCTTGCGGGGCGGTGTGGAGGCCGCCTTTATCAGCTTTACTGGCTCAGGTAGGCAAATGAGGCGGCGGCATCGCACGCCAAAAAGCCTGGAGGGGCGCAGTCCCCAAGCCCTTACCGGTTCCGGGCCGGCGACGGAGGCCGCAGCCCGGAGGGCGGGGCGCAGCCGCGCAACCGTGGACGCCTGCAGGGGCTGCAGGCGGCACGTCACCAGGCTCCTGCTTGGAGCATGCCCATGACCGCGCTTGTATGCTCAGTCATGCTGCTTTCCAGTGGGATGCTTCGTTGGTACGAATGGAATGCTGTGTGGTAGCGGACGGTGGAATGCTGTTGCCGCTATGGCTTGCGCTTGTGCCTAGAACGGATCCCCGGCGGGCGCGTCGCGGTCTACGTGCCGCGCCTTGTGGGGTCCACGGCCGTGCCGGGGTGGGGGGGGGCGCCGGGGGCGGGGACACGCCAGCACCCAGCAGCAGGGTGTCCACAGGGTGCATCAGCGTGATGTGGCATTGGCTTCCGGCCTTGCCTGTGCCAACGCCTGCGCACCTCGCGTGTGGGTTGCGCGTTGCACCCACCTCTCCACCTTTTCTACCCTGCCTCTCTGTTTCTCTCTCCATCCGCCTACTCTCCCCGCCTCTTCTCCATCCACCTCAAACGGCACGCCTTCCAACCTTCATGCCCCTCCACTCTGCTCAACCTATCTGCCCGTCCGCCCAGGCGATGATGGATCTGCACCACGACATCATGTTCTTCCTCATCACCGTCGTCACCATCGTCTTCTACCTGATGTTCCAGGTGGGGGGAGTCGCACGGGGGGGGGCGAAAGGGTGTGAGTAACAACGGGCTGGGCGCCAGCAGCATTCGTCCTGTTTTCCAGGTTTGGTGGGTTGGCCGGCGCGAGGGGACGAGGGCGGGCAGGGAGAGCTGCCGGAGGCTCGGGGAAAATGTGGGGGGGGCCCACAGCGTGCATGTGAAAGTGTGGTAGGCCACAGCAATAACTCGACGTGCTGATCCGTTGGGAACACGTCTTTGTATGGGGTACCTCGTGTGACAAGGGCGGAGCGTTTCGGCGCTGACGGCGCCTGACCAGACGTCTCTGTTTTCAGCCGTCCCGCATCGTGTCCTCACCCCTGGCCAGTACCGGTAGATCTTAGGCTGCTGTCGGCTAGTCGCGGACCCGCTTCCCCCTCTTCCCCTCGCTCCCCCCTGCTCGCTCCACGGGCCATGGGCCCATGACGCGGTGCGGCCTCCACTCCATGAGCCGTTGCCAGCACGCAATACACCTAGCCCCCCTTCACCGCTTCCTTCGTCCGGGTTCCCCATTCCCTTACGGACGCTTTTGCCCACGGACTGAGTAAACTCCCTCTACCCGGTCGGCTTCCAATCAGCCCAACTCCTCAAATGCAGTTTTGGTGTCGTTACCGTCCTCGCTCAGCTTGCCCGCGGGCTGAGTAACCCGTATACCCACGAGGCCATACGGGTCGTGCCGCATCGCAATGAGGGCCGGTACCATCTTTAGTGCACCTCTCCACCTTGACCACGGCCCCTCCCCCCTCCCTCTCGCCCTATCGTTCCATCCCATCCCAGATTGTGACCAAGTTCCACTACACCCGCGTGCTCAAGCCCGAGAAGCTGACGCACCACACCACCCTTGAGGTCATCTGGACCATCATCCCCACCCTCATCGTCGTGCTGGTCGCCATCCCCTCGCTCACCCTCATCTACTCGCTCGACCAGCACACGGAGAGGCCAGGTGGGGCGGCGAGGAGGGGAGGGGAGACCAAGCAAGGGGGGCCCCGAGCGTGGGAAGCGGGCGTGCCATATGCTGGCACCCGCTTGCTTGTAGGTTGACCACCAGGGACCTGAAGGCAGCGGATCCACCTGAATGAAGACGAGGGTGGGGGGGCGGACCGGCCCCGCTGCGATGTGGAGAGCAGCGTGCGACTGGTGCGGCCTCACCTCCGGGTTCACCCCTGGCCACCTGCGGCATACCCCAAGGTCCCCCCCACCCCCCTGCACACCCGAGCGCTCACCCGGCAGCCGCCCCCCAAACCCCCTTGGTGCCCGTCGTTAGGCCTGACGGTCAAGATCATTGGCCGCCAGTGGTACTGGAGCTATGAGATGCACGACCACCTGCAGCACAAGCTGCTCGACCCCGACCGCCTGGTGGGCATCGCCGAGAAGGCGCTCAGCAAGTAGAGGGGGGGCTGCCGCGGGCCCTGAGCCAGGAGCCGCCCTGCGGGACGCCCAGAGAGGGGTCCTGCAGAGGGTCCTGCAGCCGTCGCTTGGGCTGCTTGGCGGCGGGCTGACTGGGCTGCCGGCGCGTCGGCGTTGTCACGCGCAAGGCGGTTAAGTCGTGCGGCAAGGCGGCAGGCGCTGGCCGGGGTTCAGCTGTGGTGCTGAGAAGCTGCGGCGGGGCGGGCGGGACGGGTAGGGCAGGTGAGGACGGAGGGTGGAGTGGCCCTCGTTGACCACTTCCCCAGCCTGTTATGCCCGTCTGTCGGTGGAAAGGCTGGCTTAACAACATTGTTTGTGGTGCGTCACCGTGAGGGCTGTGTCACGTACGCTCCCAAGTGTTGCCCGCGTGTCGTTTGTCGCGTACTGGCTTGTGCCTAAGATAGGCACTGCCAATATGCTGTGTGCTGAAGTACTATGAATGTGCGTATGACTGCGCGGTGGGTTCTTTTCTGTTTGTAGACGCATGTGAGCACTGCGCGCTCCGTGCGTGCATGCGGTCATCTGCATGTAAATGCAATGGCTGGTTGGCCATCCTTCCATTCCGCAAGGACAGCCCCCGTCTCGTCCAAATCCGCACCCGCATGCAAGAATCGCCGCCCACATGCCCACGGGGAGCCGTTCACGCCGCTCCCCGCTACGAACTCGACAATTTGGTCATACACCCCAGCAGCAACAGCCCAGCAGCGAGCCCAGTGGCACAGAGCTTAGTAAACAACTAAGACCGGGGGTTTTGGCTCGGGGTCTGGCTGGCCTCCACCCCATCTCCCCGGCAATGATAAGCAGATCTGAAATAGATACACTGTGAACAAACAACCGGCAGCAGAGCAAGAACGGCTTGAAGTTCGTCCCAATTGGCGACCGAACCCTGGCCTCTGGCTTCGCGGCCAAGCCTGGAGAAAACTCAGCGAGGAGAACGCCAACATGGCGAACAGTGCCGCCCCCAACGCAAGGGGCTGGTCTCACGGCCTGCTTTATTGCGTCTCGTCTCTCGTCCTGGGAATTGAGCTGAACATTGTTGGACCGACAGCAGCTAGCCTGGCAGCGCAGGTTGGCGTCACAGAGGCAGACCTCGGAGGAGGTGAGCGGTCGGACGAGCGTCGCAATTTGACCCCCGCCGGGGGCAGCGCCTTCCTCTGCCCCTGAGCACCGGCTAGTGGCTACGAATGCATTGATTGCCCGTCGCGGCAACATCCATGCTCGGTTAAACCGATTGACAGTCCACAACTACCCCGCCTTCTACATCCCCCAGCCGCCACCCCCCTGACCCGGACCGGACCAGCTGAGCCAGCTGGCGTCCCCACCCCCCTGTTGCCCTCGCCCCTTCATGACTGATGAGGGGCCCCCGTGCCCCACTCTGTCACCGCGCTCCCCTCCCCTGCTCGGCGGCTGCGCGCCCCGCTCCACCCCCACTCCAAACAGCCCCCTCCCCTTCCCTCCCCCGCGGCCCCCTCCCCGCCGGCAGTGGTGGGCCTGGGCGGCATCGGTCTGCTGGTGGGCGGCATACCCGCCGGCTGGCTGCTGGACCGGCTGCCGGGGCACGGGGTGCTGGCCAGCGCGGCGGCGCTACAGGTGCGGGCCGTGTGTGGATGCCGTATGCGTAACGACATGCTCAAAGAGTTATGCTAATAGACAGCTAATAATCAACCTAGCCGGCAGCCTAACCGGCTGTGTGTGTGTGCTTGCGGGTGTTGGGTGGGGGTTGCTCGGTGCATGGGCAAGCTCAGCGCTGGCCGCGAGCAGGGTGCCGTACAAACGTCCGTACGGTACCACCAGGAGCGGGAATGGGGCTGGGGAGGCGCCGGTGTCGTGGAGCCGGGCCTGGCTGGATGCGGCGGCTGTAAAGAAGGCGGGGCCCAGGGAGGCGGGGTCGGGGGCGCGTCGCTGCGTCTGCCGGGCCCGCAGGCCGTGGAAGGGCGGGAGGGGGCCCCAGGCCCGCAGCGCTGTCCCGGCGCCTTGGAGCCTCCGCGCGCGCTGGGCGGCTGCTTTAAATCTAAACAAAGTACCATTCTCCACCTTTTCGCTCACCCGTCTAAACTGCTCCCTGGCCCCGGGCGCCGCTCGCCTGCTCCCGCCCCCGCCGGCCCGCAGGCGCTCAGCTTCCTGCTGCTGCCCCACTGCGCCCGCCTGGCGGTCCTGGCGGCCACCTACTGCGCGGCCGCCCTCACCTTCAACGCGATCACCACGGGTACGGCGGTTGTGGGCGCGGGGTGGGGCGCGGGGCGGCGGGGGGTGCGGCCCTCACAGCAGGGCGCGAGCTCGTGGTGTGGCGGAGCGTGCGGGAAGGCTGAGGGGTTTGGGGTTTTGGGAGTGACGTCCCGGGCTGAACGGCTGGTGGCAAGGGGCGCAACCCCGCATCGGTGAGGCTCATCTCCCCCCTGACCCAACGGGTCAACAATTCTGTGCTCGACGGTCATCAGTCAGCTTTTACCCTCAGACTGAGTCCCCCTCCCCTCAGCCGCTACCATCCGACCGCCCGCTATAGCCAGGGAAGCGCCATGAGGGAAGGTGCCGCCCCATGCGCTCCCAGTGCGATCTCCGTCCCTGTACCTTCTCCAAGCCACCCCACGCGCCGGCCCCACCCCTGAACCCAACCCCCAACTCCCTCCGCCACGCAGGCGCCAACGCGCTCATCCTGTGGCGCTACCCCGCCGCCCACGGCGCCTGGCTGAACCTGGCATCGGCGCTGTTCGGCGTGGGCTGCTTCCTGGCGCCCGTGCTGGCGGACGTGGCGGCGAGGGTGCTCCCGCCTGGGAGGCACAGCAGCGCCGACGGCGACGGAGGCGGGGGCCCGATGGCGGGGGCGGGAGCGGCGGCACCGTTTGCGCTGCGCGCCGGCGGCGCGGCACCGGCGTACTATGCGGTTGCCGCGGGTGAGGGCGGGGCGGACGCGGGTAGCGGGGGTGGGGTGGGGTGGGAGTATTCAGCCCGTGGGCAAAAGATGACTGATGACCGTCGAGCAGAGAATCGTTGACCCGTTCTTACCAGAGCATCGAACTTGGCTGGGTGGGGTGGGGGGGTAGCGGGGGGTGGGGTCAAGGGCTGGCGGGCGAGAGGCGGCGAGCGGCAATCCTGAGCCATGTCGGGCGGGGCGGCGAGGGGATGGGGCCGGGCGGGCAGGGCTGCGGGGGGCCGGTGGGGACGGGGTGCGACGGGGGGTCATGTCGGGCGGGGCGGGTGGGGCGGCGCAACGGCGCGGGCGGGATGCGGATGGACGGGCGGACTGGGACTGGGACTGGGACGCGTATCCACTTGCACCGCACACCACCACAGCCCTCCCCACCTGCGTACCATGCGGTTGCCGCAGCCGAGGGCGGGGGCGGGTAGCGGGTGGTGGGCCGGGCGGGGTCGGACGTCGGAGCCGGGCGGCGAGCGGCGACGAGCGCAACCCGTGAGCCGTGTTGGGCAGGGCGATGAGGGGAGTC
>LSYV01000027.1:429848-448134 GCA_001584585.1 Gonium pectorale | reverse complement strand
TTCGGTGTCCGCGACGCGACCCGTTTTCCTTCTTCATTACCCTTTACCCCCCCCCCGCCAATCCGCCCCATTCCGACCCAGATTCACTGCGTGCCCGCTGAAGGTGTGCCAGCCCAACCTCGCCGCGCACCGTTGCTTGCCTCCTACACACGCGGCCCACAGCTTTACGCAAGACTGCTCCCGGAGGGCCCTCTTTCCCAACCCCCGGGGGGAGAAGGGCTCAAAACAGAGGTCGCGAAGGCTGATGCCAGGGTGTTCAAAGTTCCATCAAACCAGTACGGTAGCTCCCTGGGTCACAACATCCCTGTTCCCACAATACTTTATTTCCCTCACAGACTTATTTGCAGAACCATCGGCACTGGGGGACCCGACCTGCCACTGTGCGAGGAGAGTACGGGCAGCAAGGCAGCACCAGCAGACAAACCAAGCAATGAAATAATGGCCCAGCGCGTAACCCAGTCAGGGGGCCCGAGGCAGGGTATGCAAAACCCGCAAATAGGCCGTGCACAATAAAGGCCCGCCACCCAACAAGTCCAACCATACATGTGGAGTCCCGCGCCATCCCGAAGCCGGTCCGACCACGAGCGGCATAAAGCACAAACGGATCCGCACACAGGTGTCAAGCGAGCAACATCAGTAATCAAGCGAACAAGGAAACAAGAACGGGGGAGAAAACAAGGAAAACTAGGGAAACCAATGAGCCACTCAGCGCAGCGCACTGCAGGCGTCCTGCCACAACCCGCAGGAACGGGTGCCCAGCAGACACACCATCCCAGCCCTTCAGCGGCAAACCGAGGTGAGCGAAATCTCGCAGCCGGGACCAAAACTTCACCACTACGCCCAGCTGTCATCGCAGCGAGGACAGCCAAGGGGCCAACGGCCGACGCGCACAGAGCGCCGCGCCCACTCCAGGCTGTTGAGCACCGCCAGTACCGCCAGCACCACCACGTCTCCCATACATCCCGCGACCCGACACTCGTTTGGCATTTACGAAGTAACGGAAAAATTGAGACTGACTTCAGTTTCAGTACCCCCGACGCTGGGGGACCCGGCCTGCCACCGGGAAATCACTGCTAGAGTACGGGCAGCAAGGCAGCACCAGCAGACAAACCAAGCAACGGAAAAAACGGAAAAAAGCGGAAAAAGCGGAAAAAGCGGAAAAAGCGGAAGGGGCGTGTGCTCCCATTGTACAGGGATATCTCGAATGCAGGATTTTCATCGACCAGCGGGCGTGGCGCAGTGGTTAGCGCGTAGGTCTCATATTCCACAATATGACTTGGGATATCCTAAGGTCGAGGGTTCGAAACCCTCCGCCCGCATATAGTCAAATATTTTTATGCTGCAAGCCTTTCATCTTGGAAAGCCCGCTGAGTCGCGGGTCTTGCTATGGGATCCCCGTGCACGTCCCATGTGTAGGTTTTTGCATGACTGGGTTAAGCACTAGGCCACTGTTTCATTGCTTGGTTTGTCTGCTCGTGCTGCCTTGCTGCCCGTACTCTCCTAGCAGTAATATCCCGGTGGCAGGCCGAGTCCCCCAGCGTCGGGGGTCTTGTAACGAGGTCTGTCTGTCTATCTGGATGCCCACCTCCCCCACCGCCCACCTCACCTGGTGCCGCTGCAGCCGCTCCGCGACCACCGGCTTCCACTCCTGCCCCCGCCCCACCGCCAGTCGGGTGGTCTCATTGGCTACGCGCTCCTTGGACGCCAGCTCAGCCGCCAGGGAGTACCTGTTGTGGGGCGGAGATCAGTGCAGATTGTGGGTTGGAGGTGGTTTTCAGCTTGGAGGGGAGCAAGTGGGTATCGGGCGGGAGAGGCGGGGCGCCAGGCTGCGGATGCATGACGCGACGTCTCCCATGGCGCACGGAAAACGCCAGCCGTAGCATCCCCTCCCGCATAGGCCCGCAAGCACCCGCAGCGCACACGAGGAAAGCTGGATGCCTTGCGATGGCTCGAGGGCCCCATCGCCAGGGCTAGCACGCTGCAGCACGCGTTGACCCATGCCGAGCATTCTGGGGAGCCGCGCCCCCCGCCCCAACACACACACAGGGCGCCCCCCACCCGACCCCAATCCCCTGACCCGCAGCTGGAACCCTGCTGGCCAAAAGCCCCCGCACGCATCCCCACAAACGCTCCTCCTCACACACAAATGCGTTGTTTCGTTTCGGTCGTCGCGCGCATCCACAATGTCCGCGCCGCTTGCACCCCCAACACTCACGCGGGACGGCGCGCACGAAGTGCCGTACCAGTCACAGCGCCAGAACCCCACATCGCCACAAACCCCCGCTCGGTCCCCTGCGCAGCCCCCGTGCCGTGCGCAACCCCAACTCCCCACACCGCAACGACCGCCGGCGCGCGGGGCTCCCGCCGCTGCCAGGCAGGGCGCCGTACAGCAGCGCCACGGCCGCCGTACTGCCGCACCGTGAGGGGATGTACTCGAACGGCGCGAAGAGCCCCTGCTGGTTCTCTGGGTTAGACTTTAGCCGCAGCTGAGATCCGAGCGTCCCGGGCAGCAGGAAGGTGCGGACGGCCTCCTGCCGAGCCGTCCGGTTGGCGTTTACCTGAGGGGTGGGGCACGACGACAGGTGAAGTGTGGGGGCTGGAGTGAGTTCTGACGGCAGGTGGGGCGTGTGTGTGGGGGGGGAGGGGGGAAGCTGGGCACGACGGCAGGTGGGTGTGCTACCGTTTCAGGACGTTGCGTATGAGCCATTTGATGTCGCGGCGGCGGAGGCTGGATGCTTGGTGGCCGGCATGTCTAGACGGGAATGCGCGGTATGCGTCGGGGCGTGGGTGAAGCAAGGCGCGGGGGGGGGGCGCACGAATAGCGCATGCCACGACAACCCGTCAGTGGCAGAGGACTGCACGGAGGGACCCGGCTACAGGGGGCGCAGCGAGAGGCGCTGTGCGTGGGCGAGAGACAGCGGGTGGGTGCGGGGAGCGGCTGCTGCCGCTGTGCGCCCGTTCCTCCCCCCTCGCCCACTCATGCACCTCCAACTGCGAACGCCTTCCAATCCTCCGGGCGCCCGTTCCCCCCACACACGCCCCCACCTCTCAGCTCCCCACCTGGGGCTCTCAGCTCCCCACCTGGGGCTCTCAGCCCCCCACCTTTCCCTTGCCCCTCTCTCCACCCTCGTCTCTTGCCCCCCTTCCCCCTTCCCGCTCCCTTACCCTCCCCCGCCTCCCTCCCGCTGCCCCCTCCCGCTCCCCCCTCCCGCTACCTCTGGCCCCCCACCTGCTGCACCCGTATGTCGTCGGGCAGGTGCCGCAGCATGTCGTAGTTGCCCGCCCCAAAGGTGCGCACGATGAAGTCCTGCTCCTGGTTGGTGTACACCGGCAGGCAGGACGCTAGGTTGGGCGCCGCGTACCGCGGCACAGCTCCCACCACGTCGGAGCCGGCGGCGGCGGCGGAGGCGCCCAGGCCCAGGGCCGCCAGCGGGTCATCCGGGCTGTGGGGGTCAGGGGTTGGAGCAGGAGGGGGGGCGAGGGAGCGGGGATGAATAGGGAAGGGGACGGGACGCGAGCGGATGTGCCTGCGCCGAGAGGGGAGAAGAGGGGCTGGGGCCCCGCTGTGGGCCGGAAGGGAGCGGGCGGGGAGGCGTCCCTACGAGGAGACGCTGACAGGAGGATCGGGTCGGGGGAAGCGAGAGAAGGGCGCCAGGGCGTGGTGGAGGTCGGGTGTTCGGCCGCTGGGATCAGACAGGGCGGGCAGGAGAGGAAAGGACGCCCCGTGAATGCAGCAGAGCACATAGAGAATGGGTAGGCGTTCGCATCCGCGCGCTGAACGGAGCGGGCGAGGAAGGTAAGCTCAGCTTGATGCCCAGGCCCCAGACAAGAGAAGGGGCGCGGTGGTGGTGACATTCGTTGCAGGCGGGGCACAGGGTGGGGGGGGAAGGGGCACCAGGAGGCATCCAGTGGGCGCCCGCGGGGCTGCGTTGCTGTGGTTGGGGCGGAGGTGCGGCCGGGGTCCGCTTGGTGGTGCGGAGGGGTGGGGGATATGCTGCGGGTGGCAAAGTCGGCAGGGCTCGGGCATTTTGTAATGGAGGGGAGGCATTAACACACAGGGGCTTCCTGCCCTGTCCTTGGGGTGGCAAACCATGTTGTTGTATGTGAGAGTTACTATGGGAAGGCCCGTGGGGGAGCGGGAGCACAGCCAGGACCACTGGAGCTGGGGAGGCGTGCGCAACGGCCAGGATAAGCCGGAAAGCGTGTACCCCGGGTGCTGCTTGACTGGGGAATCCTCGCAGCATAAGCCGCTTGAGTAAACCCCTGGGCTGCCGGGGGATGATGCGCCCCCGCGCTGGCCCACCCCAGCCCCCGCGTTCCGCTACCGCATGATGGGCTGCGGGCGCACACTCACTTGTAGTCCCCTCTCACGCTTGGTCCCGCTGGAAGCTCGCCACCATACGTTTCCTGCATGGCCCTTTGCCACACGTGCACGTGCGGGCCGACCGCGGGCCGCTTCGATGATGGAGTTGGCGCTAGCCTTCCCGCCGCGATCCCACAGTTCCACTAGTTAAAGATAGCGGCACTTGTGGCTGCGGAATCTCCTCTGCCCTTTCTCCGAACGTCGGTGCCGCGGACTACGCTCGCCCAGGGCGATGTAACATCAGTTCATAACATGTTGCAACATACGTCATTATTGCTAGATTGGGACAAAGTTTGAACAGAGGTGTTGTCCCTGAATTAACACTACCGACTCAGGCACAAGGAATTTTGCGTGCCCAAACGGTAGAGAATATAACAAATATTTCTCAACATATGCATGGGCACGCGATTGATGGTTTACCAACACTTCAGAAGGGGAACCGTCGCCGTACAGGGCGTGTGTGTATGTGCTCAGGACAGTGGTGTCAAGACCGTACCGTCCAACCACAACCAATCCGTTCAGCCCTCATACTCGTCCACAATATCCCTGGACCAACGTACCTGGACCAGCAGCACCCCATTTCCACGTACAGTTGGACGACAGGTGACTGCAGGCTGCAACTAGAAGCGGGTAACAGGGAAGCATTGCAAGATAGGGCGAAGCAACAATGAGGAGCTTCGTGTCAGCGGAGCAGAAGCCGAAGCACATCCGTCAATACGTACGGGCGACACCATCACGAATTATCCGCATTCTTGCCCGACGCATCAATCATGGTCTCTTCTGTCGTTCCCGCAACACCCGAACCGCGTCTTTACTCCGTCCTTGACAAAACAATCTGGCGGTCACCGAAGACATACACGACCGTGTGGTCATTTTTCCGAGGCCGAGAGCTGCCTATCGGGGCCACTGGCCGCTTACTGGTGGCCCGCGCCAGGTTGCTGCATCCGTTACCCGAAGCATTGATCTAGTGCGTGACTACCTGTCCATCTTGCAAACGAAACATGCCCCCAGCCGTGATTGCTCCGGACACAAACCTGCACCTATTATCTACCTGTCGCCCCGCCGCCATCGGCTCACCTTCTCCCCACGTCGTACTTGTTCCTGTGCGCCTCCCGTCTCTGCAGCCCGAACGAACCGACACCACCGCCCCACCTGGCGACCCGGTCCCACGCACCGTGACGCTCCCCCCGCCCATCACCCCAGCCACGCCTGTCTCATTGGCTGCCATCGCGGCGCAACTGGCTGAAGCCGGCCGTGTCATCAATCGAGACGGCACACAGAAGAACAGCCGCGCTTAGCCTTGTAAGAACGACACCGCAAGTCGACATCGGCCGGGGAAGGCTGGCGCACGCGGGGCTATCTGTACTGACTATCTGTACTTACAAGCCGGACGCCCTTAACGCCAGCTTCGAGTACCTTCTGCAACCAATGGCGGCGGCAGTGCGATTTTGTGTCCCTGGGTGCTCCAAACCAGCTCGTCCAGCTTGCCAGCGCCTCCAGCGCTAGCCAGTACCATGCGCGGGGGACAGGATGGGTCTGGGGCCCCCATGCACACCAGGGGCATCTGGTGGGGCACCCAAGCCCCGATCCTACAAACCTGCGATCTAAGAGTAGCGCACGTGGCGGCGCTGCAGCCTGCGAGTCGGACATGCTCACAAACAAACTTGCTAGCTAGCTGACGAAAACACCTGGAGCATGGAGGATTCTCCTGACTTACCCTGATCTGGAAGGCACTCTGCGCCATTCTGCCTGCTCTGTTGCTGCAAATTCCAAGACCCAACTGTCGCATTACGACCCCAGGATTGTTTGCGCCCAGGGTATTACCGTACTGCACACAGATGCGGCGTTATGACCGCCGCAAACATTTTATTAGACATTCCACCCAGTCCGCATGGCCCTAACATATTTCCTACATGCACGTACTCATAGGGAGAGGTGTCTCTCCCTTGCACCCTTTCTCGCCACTTTGCCTGTAACTTTTCCACAGAAAAGATCGCCCGCACAGTCCACTTGTATAACCTACCCCTCCCGTCGACTGACAGACCGATGTGTGAGCGTGCCGGGCACATGCGGCAAGGACGATACGACGGTCTGCTGGAAAATCTTACATGCGGGGGACAGAACACGTTCGTCACCATGCGAATGGCGCCAACCCACACCCTGCGTGTATACCCCTAAACTCCTCCCTCCTGGTTGCAGAGTCCTGCGAGACCTAGCCGCAGTGCGCCTCCTATGCAACACCCGTACTACATGCCTCTGTCAACAATCAACTTGAACAAGCAACTTGGGAAAATGTCAGGTCGTGTCATCGACTCATCGGTCCATAGAAGTCAGCTAGGTCAACATACAACGTCCGATCGACGATCACATCGCTGTCGTACGCTACCCACAGCCGTCCGCGGACTGCTTATTACTGGTCGCCGCCGGTGCCATGGTACAGGCCGCCGGACTGAAGGCAGGCAGGCGTGAGGGGGGGGAGGAGCAGAGCGTGAACTTGGGCGGTGGGCGGGAATGAAGGCGGGGACTGATGCGGGCGGATAGCGTTCTCCTCACATCCGTTTGGCCCCATTATTAGCTCTGCAAGTCTTCCACGGCAGACATTCCCAACAGTACCTGGCACGTCGGCCCGCCCCCATCCCCTCCAAACTTCTCTTTTCTACTTTCCCCTTTCGCCTTTCACCTTCCCCCTTTACCCCCCCCCCCCATCCCCGAGCGAGCAACTTCCGCGGCATTGCCCGCAAGCGCATGCTCACCTGCCCGCCGACGGTGCCCCCGGCCTGGATGCGCTCCATGGGCTCCAGCTCGTCGAAGGTCTTGCCGAACTGCGGGGCGCGGGAGGCGGGGGTGGGTGCGCAATTGAGTGGAGGCGGATACAAGCGGTGCGGGCAGGAGCGAAAGGCGTAGGAGGGATACGCGGTGCGCGGGCGGAGAGACCTCCACGGCGGAGGGTGCTTCTAATGGGCCGCTGCGCGGGCGCCCGGCCACGGCAGGCGCTGTGCGGGACAGCCGGGGTGGCACCCGCACGACCGATGCCGGCGCTGGCAAGGTAGCACCAGCCTCTATCGACACGTGCGCACCAACTAACACACACGGCATGCACCAACCAGCAAGCAACACGCCACACACGGCACGGCACAGCACGGCACAGCACGGCAGCAACGTCACCAGCCAGCCAACCGAACCCTCACCTTCTCCTGGGCCACCTGGTCGAGGTGCTCCTTGTGGTCGCCGCCGCCAGCGTCGCCCCTGCATGCGAGGCAGAGACGGGAAGGCACACGCAGCCATGGTCATGGAGTAATGATGTATGCGGGTACGGTTGGGGGCGGAAAGATGGGAGAGCGAGTCACGGCTTACACACGGGGAGCTTGGGTCGCAGTGTGACTGGCGGAGGAAGGCGCGGGGGAGTGCGGGGCGCACCATATGGTGTACGATTGGTGTACAGAGGGATTGCAGAGGCTTACCACAGCCTGGGCGGGGCCGCCCGCCGAGGCTTGCAGGCCACAACCGCGCACCACTGGACTGGGCTGGACTGGACTCACCGCGTGCGGCCGCCGATGGTGCCGCCGACCTGGATCTTCTCCATGCTGGAGAGCTCCTCAAACTTCTTGCCGAACTGCGAGGCGTGTAGGCGAAGGGGAAACGGCGCGGCCAGTGCTTCAGTCGACGCATGCAGGCCTAAGTCCCAACCCGGGTAACCCATGCAGCGGCATAAACGATGCAGCGACGGCGAATCTACCGAGCGCTCCTCATGGGTTAGTCGCGGGGGGGAGGGGGGTCACAGAGGGTGCCGGGGCGTGGCAGTTGGCAGATGCTGCCATGACGGGTGACTGCTGTGTGACCCGCGGGTTGCTTGCGCTGCGAAGTGCGCGAGGGGCGCGCGTGGCGCCGGAGCCGCATGCTCGTGCAACGGCCCAAAAGTGGCTGAGCGCCCGCCGAACGTACTGTATGCCACTGATTCTGTCGCGCTCAATGTGGGGCGTCGCGCGTACCTTCTCCTGGGCGACCTCGTCGCGGGTTTGCTGCACGTCCTCCGACGACATGGTTGCTTTGTCTTTTGCTTAGAAGCTGAAGAGTGTGGACGTTGCGAGTGTGAGGATGTGAGAGCAGTGAGTTCACAGTGGTAGAAGAAGCCCCTAGGGCCTTGTCCTTATACCTGCAACATCCGTACGGCAGGTGAGGTCATCACCGCGGGACAGCTCCGGGTTTCGTCTGAGTCACCCTGGCTCACAGGGGCACAGCGTCTCGCCGTGTCGCTCGCTTTGATGTATCTGCTCTCTTGATGCGCGCCAAAATTCACTGGCCGCTTCTCTTTCAATCCGGCGGTGCAGCGGCGAGGGAACGCCGGGTGACGTGGCGCAAAAACTGTGCGGTAGGCGGCGCGAACGGCCACCTCCTTCGCTACCGAGGCACGCAGCAGAGGCGACACACGCGCGCGAACGCGCTGTCGAGATGGAGCCTGACGCAAGCATCCACTTGGAGGAACCCGGTTTCCGCGCCGCGCGCAACACTATGCCACCCGTGGCGGCGCTGGGCGAGTTGCCGAGGTTGCAAGGCGTAGGGACCCGAACTGCCCTGCCCGTGCCTTCATCTGCACAAAGTTCGTGCCTCGCTTTGCAAAAATATTTGCCGCAATGTGTAGGGTGCTGGTGTGTTATCGGCAGCCATCGCTGGACCGGGCGGCTGGGCAGGAAGGGGGCCGTGTTTGGGGCCTGGAGTTCTGTGGCGCTCTTTGTTACTACTGCCGCTGGTCGAGCCAGTTTTAGTTTTACAGCTCAACAGGAGGAGTTGAGAGATGCAAGGATTCCCGGGAAAGCGTGTGGTGCCAACGAACGGGAAGCACACGAGTCCGCCAACCGCTGCTCCCTCGCCCAAAACCCCATGGAACCTGTGCCCATTAGTGTCGGCACAAGACATAAAAAACACCCCAGGGGCTGCCCAGTACCGAACATGCGAACAATCCACGTCACCCAGCATCAGAACATCCGAACGCAGAGAGCAGCAGAGCCCTCGCGTCTACGCAGAGTAACCACCGAAGCCTGCGCGCGTGTAGCCGCTTTCTTTACTTGCACGTGGGTAGCCAGCGGCCCATGCGTTGTTGGCCGGTCAATGCAGAAGTCCCCGCGTTTGTACTACACCGTACTCCACAGCAGAAACCCAGATCAGCCCACGTGGCCCCGTCGTTCTGTGCAGGCCGTTGCAAAAACCATCAGCATGCACGCCGTCTTGCCGCCGTTGCGAGCGGGAGGAAAGTGGCCTAGCTATCCGTTTGTTCCCATCCCATCCAGCCAAAATAAAGCACGCCACGGTATAATAGCCAAGAGCGGTGCCCGGGGCGGCGACCACCGGCAACGAAGGATCTACGACATACTTTCAACACGTGTACAACACATGTACGACATATGCATGCTGTTTTGGTACACCGACATATGCTTGCACACCCTACCGCTGCTGGTGCGGTCGCAGTGCGTGCTGCCGTACCAGCAGCGTACGATCCGCACCCGCACGTCCGCCAGAGGAAGCGGCCGCACCGTACGGCAAACAGCGGCTGTGCAATGTCCGACACGTATGGAGGCAACATGTGCCAGCCTTACGCCCTCCGTACGCTACGCGCTGGCCTCCAATTCTTTTCCCGCCCGCACACCGCCGTCGCTGCCGCCGCCGCAGTCACCGGAGCAACAGCCCGCCTGTCGTCATGTCCGCCCCAAACCCGCCCCTCGGTGCCCTTTGACGCGGCCACGGATTCACACCCGCGCCTTCTCATCAGGTGGCCGCATCGCCAAAGCCGCTGGCGACGCCACGCGCGGTGTGCGCGTGGCCGTGGGGGGAGACGGTCTGCGGCGGGATAGATGCGGGCAACGGTCGACGGGTAACGGTCAGTACCTGCTGCGACCGGTGGGAAGCGAGCAAGGGGGCCCGGCCGTGGCCACAAACCGTGGAAGGCCATCTTCATTGACCGGCACTGACTGACACGGCCGTGACAGGCGCCGTACGTCGGTGTAGTCTTGGTCTTTTCCACAGCCCTCCGTGCCTTGCGCCAAATGGTTCCCAACGTCGGAAAGGGACGTGGTGCGTCGCTCCCATCATGCATAGACCGCCTCCACGCCTTCCCGCACAAACGCCAACGCCACCTCCCGTGCAATCGTGTCGCCAACGCCACCTCCCGTGCACACGCACCGCCACCGTACGTACCGTTGCCAGGAACTCGCCCACGTCCTGGTTGACTTCGTTCGGCGCGTCCCGTGCCTCCACGCCACCTCGCACCCCCGCCACCGGCAGACGCTTGCCGCCGCCGCCACCGCCGCTGCCACCGGCCTCAGCGGCGGCGTCGGCACCGCGGGCCTCATCTCCGCCTCCGCCTCCGCCTCCGCCACCAGCGGAGGCAGAGGCGGTGGCGGCGGTGCCGCCCTTCTTCTTGTGGTGACGGCGGCTCGAAGGGGAGGTGGGCGCGGAGGGTAGCCAGCTGCGGTCAGGCGTCGGAGATGGGAGGCAGCAGGCAGGAGAAGGGAACTGCTGGTGGATTTGGCGCACGCTTGGCTGGTCGGGGCCCACGTCTATCTGGGTGTTGGCGACCCGTGGGTCCGGACGTCGCATGGAGCAGGGACGGGGCGCACGCAGCTGTTTGCATGCGGCTTCCCCAAAGCCAAACGCGTTCGCTCGCTTGTTTGTGAATGCCGCCCAACTTTCAGGAATCAACCATTGACCACCGACAACGGCGCGGCGTCGTCCACCAACCACTCGAGAACTTGCCGGTTTTGCAGAGAGGGACTCCAGTCCCCCACCCCCTCCTCCATGCCGCGCACTCACTCGCGCATGGCGGCCTTGAGGTGGTCTCCCTGCAGCGCCGGCTCGGGGAAGTCGCTGTTCGGGTCGAGGAGCTTGGCGTAGAGGGACTCCTTGCCCGAGTCGCGTGGGGAGGAGGGGTCGGGCTGGTGGGCGGCCTCACGGGCCTGAAGGAGCAAAGGGGGTCAGGGGCGGGCATGTGGGGGCATGTGGGGACAAGGAGTGAATGGTATTACGTGAATTGCAAAGGGGACGGGGCACCGGGGCACCGGGCTGAGACAAGTCGGCCCAGGTGGAGTGAAACCAGGCCGGGTGGGAGGGAATTGTCGCGTATGGCTGCTGGGAGGTGGGGGCGGGCTGGGGTTGCGGCTCGAGGGCTGGCGCAATGACTGCGTCTGTGGTTGTGGTCCACCACCGGAGAGGGCAGCGAGGAGGTAACCGCTGGCTTGGCCCATCGCACGGGGCAGGGGGGGAGGCGGGGGACGTGTAGGGGGTGCTGCGGGTGACACGAGTGCGGGAACCATGGGTCGCACCGACCAACGGCGGCGACGCATACGGGTACATCGCCAGCAAGGGGAAGGTAGGCGGCCTGTAGCGCATATGCGTATGTCAGTTGGCAGTGGGGGCGGCGCGTTACGGTTGCGCTCGAGGAAGGCACATCTGTCGCTGCTGTTTGTAGCGGGCGGCTCGAGGCGCCGCTGCGCTGCGGCGGCGGATGCGTCGATGTGCGATACCCGACTTCGGTATGTGCGAGGTAGCGGTCTAATCGCAGATCACGGACGGGGCAGTGAAGGCGGCAGACCGGAAGCCAAAAGCCGCAAAACGCGGTTGGCGCCGCGCGCGCGCGCGCGTCCCGCAGCCGGCCCCGCCGACGACAGATGCCCCTTTGACGAGTGTGGCGAGGGCTTGGATGTGCGCAAGACGGCGCAGTGAAGCAAATGCGGGATGGTCGGGGCCCTGAACCCGACTCTGACTCGGACCCGGCTGATCTCCGGAAGGCGGGCCATGCGCACATTGTTCAGGGCGGATGCGGCTTGAAGAGGATTTGCGAGCAGGAGGGCGGGCGGCCGGCACTTGAAACCTCAAAACAAAGCCCCCTCAACCCGCATGAGTCGGCCCGCCCCGCCCGGGACCTGCCGAAGCAGACGCCAGAGCGCTCTCCCCGCCTTGCCTTTGCCTCGCCAGCCTCGCGAACTCGCTCTTGTATGGTCATCTTCGTTGTAGCGTGTCGATCAAACCCGTTTTAGCCACGGCGGTGCTTGTTGCGAGCGGTTTGCCGGTTGAGGCGCTCGGCGGTGCTTGCTTACAGAAAGCGATGGGCGCCCGGATCTGGCCTTTCAAACGGGGTATTAGGGGGTGGGAGGGGGTGGGAGGTCGTGGGCGAGACGGGGGCGAGACCCGCTGAGTCGAAGTGACTCTCGGCCGTACTTTCCGTGAACATCGGGCGTCTAGACATGGGCCCGCGCAGGGTTTCCTTCTCCAGCTCACATTTCCGGGACATAACGCAACAGTCAGCAGAAGCCAGCTGTCCGACAGCGCCTTCGTTCGTGACCCCCCGGACGCCGCGATTCATCGCCACACGCGAACCCCTAGACCACCTCCGACAAAAGCAACTTCCCAGAAAACCATCCCTGAACCAGAACATCGACGCTAGCTCTCAGCTTGCGCACAACGCTGCCGACCCCTGGGTCACTTCGCCTTGACGGCCGGCTACGTCATAAGCAAGGAGAGCCCCCCCTGCTCAGGCCTCATTATCAGCCAGCTATACTTCAGTTTGCTCCATATCAGCCACCAAACACCCTACCCGGCGTTCGGGTAACCATTGCAACTCCAGCTCAAGCCCCTGTGGCTGGCCCTTCGAGTACTCCTAATCGGGCTGCAAGCTTTCTGGGGCTAAGTGCGTGCACGTGGACGGCTCCCTTCCGCGAGGCAGCGGATGCGATGCCTCCCAGCGAGCCGTCCGCTGCCGCTCGTCGGAGTGACGCACCAGCCCCAGCCGCCTCCAGCTCCGCAGCCCCCTCGCGCAGGGCCCACTTCCACTTCGTGCCGCGGGGCAGCGGCACGGAAGCAACCAGCGGCGCAGCAGTCGCCACTACCACCAGCGCCACCCCCGGTGCCAGCACCGCCGCCACGGGCGGGGGAAGCCCCCCATCCACCGGTCCCGCCTCCGCCGCTGGCGGCGATGGCGGCGATGGCCCAACCCTCCTGCCAGCTCGCCCCAAGCGCCCTCAGCCGCAGCCGCAGACATGCGATGGGAGTGTGGGCCCGGCCATCAGTTCCGCTCCCGCCGTCGTTGAGCCGGCTACGTCGCACCATGCGCTGCCGTGGGACGTCTCCCTGGACGGCCTCTCAGTGGTGTCGCTGGGTATGCTGGCGGCGCTGGTGCAGGTGGGGTGGATGGGGGCGGGTGGGGGCGGGAGGGGGGCCGGGGCGGGCTCCGCTGTCTGGTTGTCGGCTCGTAGGTCGGCACGCATGCGTTGGTGCTCCGCTTGCCGGCGCCATACCTTGCTGGCGCTATTGCTTGTCACTGGTAGGTATCAGGGCCTTGGGCGGTGACATACCTGTGCAACATGCAGCCGCGCTCACAAGGACTCGCCGTGGACAACATGAGCGCAGAGCGCACAGCAAAAGCAATGCCCTGCCTGCCTGCCTGGCCCGGTCCCTTGGTCCGTCCGTCCCCCGGGGCGCTACGCGGACCCCTGACCTCAGATTGTGAATGGGGCCCGCACACTCCCGCCGGACCTCGGCCCGGACGGCCCCTGCCCTAGCCTCGCCTGGCCTAGCCTACCCGGGGTGCATCGTTGCACCCTCCCCCCATCCTTCCCACCCACCCGCCATGCAATTCCGTCTCCCGTCTCTCACACGCGCCCCTACCACTCTTCCCACCCGTACCCGCCGCGCCCGCGCCGCGCCGCACGCAGATCGCCGGCGGCCCCGGCAGCCCCATGGGTCAGCTGCTGCTGGCGGGCGAGGCGGGCTTCGCGGCCTGGATGGCGGCGCGGTACGCCGCCTACAGCAGTCTGGTGCTGAGGACCCGGGAGGAGGTCAGGCAAGTGAGGCCCAGGAGCCAAAACATCTTTTGCTAATATGGGAGTGGCATGTCGTTGGTTTGCCCGGGAGGAGGTAAGAGCCTCGGCTGATGGTGGTGACACAGCGGTCGAAGGAGGGTCTGGCGCTGAAGGACTGGATTCCGGTATGTAATTGCCGGACCTTACGGCGCGTGTGACAAGTTGACTACCCAGCAGAGCTCGCAGCGCTAGGGAGAATAGGCCATTGCACCTGCCCGGGTGTACGGCCTGTATGAGCTGGTACGGCCGTGTACGACGCTTTCGCATTCTCCCATTCTCCCTTCTCGGGAGCCCGTCACTTGCTGTGGGTCACCCCTCTCGTCCTACATACGTCGTACCCTCGGCCCCTTGTACCGCAGGCGGCCCGAGGACGTGGAGGCGCTGTGGCGGCTGTTCAGCCACAACCGCGCCGGCCTGCTGCGCCACATCTCCCTGGAGGCCTTCCTGGCGGTGCGTGAGGACAATCACAATCTGCCCACGGCCGCACAGGCTTTGACGGGTACCTGCAGCCTGTAACCTGTGCGGATATGCCCCGTGCACGAGCCCGCCTACCCACCAAGCACCGACTCACCAAGCATCCAACCACGGCCGTACCGTCGCTGCGGCTGCCGTGCCTCAGCTGCTGTGCGATCCGCTCGCCGCCAGCCGTGTCCCTCGCCCTGGCTTGGGTTCGGGGACCTGGTGGGGCACGCGAGCGTTCTGCAATCGTTCCCAGGCGCCCGGGTGGGCGGCTCAAGGGGTGATTGGTGATCGACAGGCGGCGGGCGGTGCGGGTCGGCGCGACAGGGACCGTTTCGCGCGCGCCTGCATGGATGCAGCTGTACGGCACATGCAGCTGTACGATAACGGACTTCCCCGCACTCTCGAACATCATCGGCGCACGTCGGTTGCCAAGGCCCTACCGGTGCTCGACTGGAGCGTACCCATCCACGCAACCCACGCTGCACCCCTTCCCTGCCCACCCGCCGCCGTCGCGCAGGACTGGTTCTGGGGCGACGCCGACGCCAGGGCGGACGACGGCGACGGAGGCGACGGAGGCGGCGAGCGCGCGGCCGGCGGCGCCTGCGGCCGCATCCGGCGCGAGGACGCGGCGGAGTTCCTATCGTACGTCTTCTGGGGCAGCACACGGTACGGGATGAGACTCGGGGCCGGCCCTGATGAGTACGGCACATGGGGGAACCCACAGCGTTTCAGGGCCAGCCGCGGGGGCCGCGGGGGAACAGCGCGGGGGCCGCGGTTGGGCGCTTCGCGTGCAGCGTAACGGTGACAACATGCAACGTCCAACACCAATCCTTGACCACGGCTCTTGACGCTGTGGTGCTCCGAGAAGGGCACTGCTGCGTTGCATCGGTTCACATCTGTGTGTGGTGGACTGTTTTACGCGGTCGCTCGACTGAACCCGTTTGCCCCTGTTCCTTCGTTTCGATGCCGCCGGCGCCGCATGCAGCAGCAGCGCAGCGCTTCAAACCGGAGCAGCTCTGCTCTGCTTCAAACCCATGCAGCGCAGCGCTGAGCTTCACTGCCACTCCGGGCTCGGAGACCAATGTGTGCCGTCATAACGCCGTTCCTTGGCGCCCTTTGACCTGCCCCCGGCCCTTGCCACCCCCGTGCCGTTCTGGCCTCACGCCGTCTGTGCCCCATGCGCAGAGCGGAGGTGGAGGCGCTGCCCGGCGGCGCAGCAGCGCTCGAGTCCAAGCTGGCCGCGCTGGAGGCCGCCGCGGGGTGCGCCTTCGCGCCCGGCGCCGCCACTTCCTCCTCCTCCTCCGAGGCGGGCGGCGGCGGCGGCCGCCGCATCATGGCGCACCTGCGCGAGCCGCTACGGGTGTCGTACCGACCTGCCGTACTGTACGGCCTCACGGAGCTGCTCAGCGTGGCCAAGCGCCTCAACATGTCGAAGCGAGGTGCGTTTGGCCGTTAGACGCCGTACTCCTACCTAGCGCGCTGTGTAGGCATGTGAATGGGCCGTACTACACGCACGTGGCTTTCTCTGCGCGGCCGCAGACCCAACATCCACATGTCAGTATCCTAAACCCCAGAACATGCCAACGCGCGCGTTGGAGGCCATCCCTGACCGCACATACCACGAATCCTTCTTTCTCGTCACATCCCTGCATGTACCCGCCCTCCTCGATCTCGCCGCAGGCTTCCGCAAGATCATGCACCCCCTCTTCGCGATCTACTTGCACGACCCGTGCGTCACCAGCGACTCCAGCCCCGGGCCACCCGCGCCCGTGGCAGTCGTCACGACTGAAGCCAAAGGGTCCGCAGCAGCGGCGACAGAGGTGGCAGCTCCTGGTGGCGACGCCGCTGAGGAGCGCGAGGCGGCGGCGGCGCATGCGGGTAGGCGGCACGGGGAGCTGAGGCGCACCCTGTCCCTCGCCCTCACCCACCGGCCTCTAGCACTGCCTCCGTCCGCACCCCCCACCTCCGTAGCCGCCACCGCCGCCGCCTCAAATGCGCCGCCGCCGCCGCCGCCGTCGTCGCCAACGCCGCTCCCGGCGTCAGTGCGGGCTGCCGCCAGCGGCACAGGCGGTGCCGGCGGCGGCAAGAGCCCGATCGTGTTCCTGCACGGCATCGGGATCGGCCTGCTGCCGTACCAACGGTTTCTGGACGAGCTGGCGGCCGCCTGCCCGGACCGGCCGTTGGTGGCCCTCGAGTACAAGCACGTGTCCATGCGCCTCACCGGCCATGTGCCCAGGTGAGCAACTACCTCAACTTCCTATGCTGTTCTCTTCTTACAGTGTTTATATTTTTAAGCAGGCACAAAGAGAAGGGACCATTGCATCTAAAGCGACCGTTTGCACTTTACTGAGTTACTGGCGGCCGCCTTGAGCCCCAGACGGTGTGCTGTAGCCTCACGCGGTCGCTGACGCGCACCCCTGCCTTCCCCGAACGCGTACGGCGTGTGCGGCGCCAGCGTGGACGAGATGGCGGTGGGGGTCTCGGAGGCGCTGGCGGCGCTGGGCTACGGCTCCGCCACGCTGGTGGGCCACTCGTACGGCACGCTGGTGGCCTCGCGCTTCAGCAAGCTCTTCCCGCACAAGGTGAGGAGCCGACGGGGGTGCCGGGTGGGTCGGGGGCCAACCCGGCGGGAGAGGGCGCTGCCCCACTCCGCACTCTACCCACTCTACCCACTCTACCCACTCTACCCACTCTACCCACTCTACCCACTCTACCCACTCTACCCACTCTACCCACTCTACCCACTCTACCCACTCCGCACCAACCCACTCCGCGCTCCGCAACCTCCGGACCCACTCCGCACCCCGCACCCACTCGTGGATGACGTGGAACTCGGGGTTTACGGGGCGGCGGGGAGTCGGAAGCCCAGCCAGCGCCGATGGGTGTCGAGGGGGACCAAGTCGCCGCGCCAGCCAGCCAATGGATAGACCAGGGCGCCACAGCCAGCGGGCCGGGAACTGTTTACATGGAGGGGTGGTCGGGAGGGGCCGGAGTTCCAGAAGCTGGTATGTCCACCTGTTCGACAGCGGCCGACAGGCGACGGCGGTGCCTCAGCGCGCATGAAATGCTGGAAACCGTGCGGTGCCGCAGCGCCTGGGAACCGTGCATGCGTTTGAGCCTGGCGTCGTCATCGCCCGACGCGCGTGCTAGCCGCCCATGCCGTTGGCATGTAACGCCCCCCTCGCGCGTGCCTGACTCCCAGCGCGCGCCTGATTCCCGAAACCCTTCCTCCCGCCACCACGACCATGTATGGCCATGGCCCCAACCACCAGGTGCATTCGCTGGTGCTGCTGGACGCCGTATGCTTCGGCATGGTGATGCCGCAGCTGCTGCGCGGCTCCATCTACTACCACCTGCGAGCGCCCAGCGAGACGGCGGCCCAGAGCCGCCGCCGCCAACGCGCCGCCGCCGCCGCGGCCTCCGTCGCCGCGGCCGACGCCGTAGACGCTGCCGAGGCGGCGGCGGACGCGGCGCGCAGCGCCGCCGCTGCTGCCGCCAGGGCGGCGGCGGCGGCGCGGGTGGAGACCGTGGCGGCGGCTGCCGCCGCCACCGCCTCAACCAGCGGCACGCAGATGGTTGCGGCTGCGGGCGTGACGGTGGAGTCGGCCGCGGA
>LSYV01000027.1:391716-416213 GCA_001584585.1 Gonium pectorale | reverse complement strand
CGTCACCTTCAGTGCGGCGCTTCCGCTTCTCCCCCGTGCCAGGCACAGGTAGGAGTCCCTCGCGCGGCTGCGCCGGCGGCCGTGCCGGCGGTGCCGGTGGCGGCGGTGGCGCTTGACGCCGCTCCGGCGTCGGCGCCAGCAGGCTGCGCAGGAGGGAAGACGACCTGGCGGCGCCGCCGCCGCCGGCGCCCGTCACCGACCAGTCCAGGTAGAGGTCGAGGTGCGCCGTGACGGCCGCCGTACAACCCAGGTCCGCCAGCGCGCCCCGCAGCGTATCCACTGCCGACTCGGCGTGCGACCCATCGCTGCCGTCACCGCCGTCACCGCCGTGACTCAGGCCGCCGCCGCCGCCGATGCCGGCGCCGCGGCGGTCGCTCGGCAGGAGCACGATGGGCAGCGAACGCACCACCATGCCGCCTCCGGGGCGACTGACAGCACGGCCGCCGCCGCCAGCACCGCCGCCGCCGCCGCCGCCGTCGGCATCCGCGTCATCGTCATCTAGCTGCAGATCCGCCGCGATAATGTCCTCAAGGCACATTGGCGCACGCCTGGCGGCGGCGGCGGAAGCGCGGTCGCCTCCCCCGGCATCCCCACCGCCGCCGCCATTGCGTCTGGCCTCAGCCGGGCCAGCAACTGCTGCCGCCGCCGCCGCCATCGCGGGGGCCTCTGCCGACAGCTGCTCCCACGTCGGCACCCGCCCCGCCAGCACCGCGCTCACACTCGACAGGGCGTGCTGTACGGCGCTCGGCCCCTCGTACGGCAGGCTCAGCGGCAGCTCCAGAACCAGCACATCGGGGGTAGCGCACCGATCAGCCGCTGGGCGGCGTCCCTTGCTCCCGGCCCCCCGCCCTCCTGCCTCCTCCCCCAGCCCGGCGCCGTCTCCTCTTCCGTCGCCGCTGTCCTCGTCCCCGGAGGAGTCCTCCGTCACCGCCGCCACGGCTGCCGCCAGCAGGGCGCTGTGCGCCAGGAGCCCCGCCGCCAGCGGATCCGCGGGGGCGCGGGAAAGCCGCTCCGCGGGGGCGGTGGCGGGCGTGGCGGCCGCCAGCCGGCCGGCGGGGTTGCGGCGCAGGGCGCGGCGCGCGGCTGCGCTGAGGCTCGCCACCAAGGGCGACGGTCGGGCGCGATTGAGGGCGGATTGTGCCACGTGCGGAGCTCCGGCAGTAGCCACCGGCGTGCGCTCGTCTTCCTGTGTGCGTCGCGGACCGTCGTTGGGGCCATGCGCAGGAGCGGACCGTGGGGACGCCGACGCCGGCAGCAGCGGCATCAGCCCGGCTGCGAGCGGAGGCAGCGGCAGCGGCGCGCCTGGTGGCGGCCGCAGCGGCTGCAGCGGTTGCATCGGCAGCCGCACCGGCAGCAGCCCCAGGTTCCGCTCCGCCTGCTGCACGAGGCCAGCCGCCAGAAGCGGCACGGCGTCGCCGCCGGCGGCGGCTCCCTCGCGGCGCTTGGCTGTCGATGCGGATGGCCGCGACTCCGCTCCCTCCACCGCATCCGCCGGGTCCTGAGCTGCGGCGGCGTCCTCCTCACCCTCGGCCGCCGCTTCGTACTCCATGCCGATCTCCAGCAGGCCCGCGAGCGCCGATGGGCCCACAGCGGGCCCCGCCTCGGGCCCCGGGAGCGGCCCCGCCGGCGCCAGGTCGACCCGGGTGCATGACGGCGTCCGTTCCCCCTTTGACCCTCCCGCCGCCGCCGCCGTCGCCGCCGAATCCCTAGCCGCGGTGCCCTCAGGCACCGCCTCCTCCTCCTGCAACTCCTCCTCCGCCTCAAGTGTCGCCTCACCAACACCCTCCTTGGGAAATCCTGCGAAAAACGGCAACCTTGCCGTAAGCCGGCGCGCAGCCGGCGCGCCGAGTAGCAACAATGAGCCGCCGCCGCCGCTATCGTCGACACAGCCGTTAGGAGCGCCAGTCGCTGAGGCTCCGGCGGCGGTGGCGCCGCCGGTGAAGGTGGCGTTGCCTCCGGTGCGCTGGCCATGCTCTGGCCGCGCCTGCCGCCGCGCCTGCCGCCGCGACGCGTACCGCCGCTGCACGAGGGCCTCGGTGAGCCGAGCGCACCGTCGGGCCGCCGAGGCTGCGCCGGCGGGTCCGCCAGCGGCAGAGGCGCCGCCCATCGCACCCACGGCGCCGACGGCTGCGCCGGTGGGCGCCGGGAGCTGGTCCGGCTGCTGCTGTTGGTGGCCGGCCTCCGGGTCAGCGTCGCGGGTGCCGGCACCGGCGGCGCCCGCTCCAGGGCCAGGGCAGCCCGGGGGCGCTGGTGCCGCGGCCCGCGTCGGCAGGGGCGCTGGCTCCAAGCTGCGGGTCTGCGCGTGTGAGTTAGGGTTGGGAGAGCGTACCGGGCGAAGGTCTTGGTACGTTGGTAGGGGTGGGAGATTGGATTGCAGAGTCAGGCGTGCGGCTGACCAGTACAAGCGGGGCGGTATCCGTGCGTGCGTGCTTGCGTGGGGGTAGTCCAGCACTCCATAAGGCAAACGGCCCTCCGCCGACGCCATGAACCGACCGGGCGCTGGCCTTCCAGCGACGTGATCACAGACGTCCGATACGGTTTCGTGGGGTGGGGCAAACGCCGCGCAGGAGTGCCCACCGGGACACGGCCTGAACCCCCAGCCCCCGCGCCTCCGCCGCGCGCCCCGGCCCGTGACCCACCAAGGCCTCCCTCGCCTCCCGACCGTCATCGTCTGCGCTGAAGGACTCCGCGCGCTGGGCGAGGCGGCCCTCCGCCGCCGCTTCGGCTTCCACCTCCGCGCGAAGCTGGTGGAGCCATTCGCCCTCGCGCCGCGCAGCGCCCGCGGTGGGGGCTGGCCCGGCCGCCGGCGGGGGCGACACACCGGCTGCCTCAGCTTCCTGCCATGGGCATACGGTACCCAATGGTAGGTGAGAAGCAGTGGATAAGACCTGGCCGACGGCCTTTCGAGCACTTGCGAGCACCGACAATCAACCACCTCGACATATCTTCAATACCTTGGTGTCCATGCCGCCCCAGCAAGCGGCGCCGAGAGGTGTTGCGCCACCGACGGTGCTGCACTCGCCGCCGCCGTGCCCTAGTCGCTGCCCCAGTTTGGGAACGGTGAGCCGCCGGGCAGCGTCTCGCATGGCGCCCCGGAGTCTGCGCGCCAGAGCGGAGCTGGTGGGTGCGCGGCTCCACTGCAGGACCGCCGGGTGGGGCTGCCACTCGACGGGATGCGGCTGCACGGCCGACATGACGGAGCCCACAGCCTCCCTGCTGCAAAGCCGCATTCCGCGTGTCTTCCACGGCAGATTCTGGACGGGCGCGTTCGGCATGGCATCGCGCTCCAGCTGTAGCGCGGCCAGCGTGCGTCCATCGTCCCCATGCTGCTGCGCGACGTTTCGTGCCTCCCGCAAGTCGTCCAAGCCCCCGAAGGCCGAGCGGTAAGCATAGCTGCCGGGTGCTGTCGAACATGATACCATGCGGGGGGTTTCTTCTGCCACGGCACGAGCTCGCTCGCCAACATAGTCCCGCGGACCACTGAACACAAAAGGGGCGCCGAAGCGCATCATCTGCAATTACGGTTAATCATTTAGGAGACGTGGTGCTTGTAGGTAACCGGCTGGTTGTCGCCAACGAGGCCGAGAAGGCGCGCTCCGAATCCGCAGAGTCGTTGGCGCCAAACTTGGCGACAGAATGCACACCTCCCAGGTTTCCGCGGTATTCTTAAAATTGGTCTGAACCCTTCGGCACCCTGCAATTGTGAGGAGCGCCCCGTGACAAGTGGGTCAGTGCCTCATCGATGTGTTTGTCGTCCATTCTCTATGGACGCACAACCATTTCCTTCTGCCTCGGCATCGCCGGCCAAAGGCACGCGGGTCCGATTCACGTAAAGTTCAAGTGCTGGGCCAGCTCGCTACCGTCCTCCTCCTTCGAACTCTGCATGGCCTGAACCTTCACTCCTTTTCCCAACGCTACTTCCCTGCCCTGTTCTCTCTCTCTGATTAGGGCACTGCAATCTCTGCAACCAACTCAGTACATTTACAGCAATACCCGTGAGCTGGACCGCGGTGGGTTGGCCGCCTTCGCAGCGGCCTTGCCCAAACCCTCCACACAGCCACTCAAACGCGGGACTGAGAACCCGCTCGGACACGCGTGTCCTCATGGTTTGGGTGCAGTCGTGATGTTCGGGTAGTCCGGAGGGTTCTGGGCACGCCCACAATGCTCACCTTGGTTTGTGCGGTCTTGTGGTTTGGGTTTGACATGGTTTGAAACGCGCTAGGCCAAAGCCATGCAGAGCCGCACTCCAGCAGCATCATTAAGGCCGCCATCCGCGTAACAGCTGTGCCCCATCCTCCATGCGCTCATCACCATACCCATACGTCCCATCGCCTGTCCAAGCGCCTGTTCAACGCTTCCTCAGTTGCATGCATCTGTCCGGTATGCCGCTCGACCTGCGAAGAGCCAGGGCGGCCCCGCACGGCCTTCTTGCCCAGCCAGACCCTCCTAGCCTAGCCTCGCGCCTGCGCGGAACCAGCACCAGCAGCCCGCTTAGTACTGGGTCTTGCCATACTTCTTCTCCTGGCTCTGGAGCACGTCCTCAAGGCTGCCGTACGCATTGCGCTGCGACGCCAGGAAGTCGCTCTTGTTGCGCGCGCTGCGGCGGTACACCTGCGCCGCGAGGGGCGGGGTCCAACGTCAGGGCACGGTCAGGGTAACGGTCGGCGGCGCAGCGTGAGTCACGGTACGGCACACATACGGCACAGCACGGTACGGCGTACTTTCTACGCCTGGGCCCGCACCTGGGCCGCTCTCCTTCCGCCTATGGCCCCATCCCGGAACCGCCCCACCCTGTGTGACCATCCCGACGCCCGCCCATCCAGCTTCTCGCGGAAGAGGAAAAACAACAACGCGTCCACACGGCACAGCACGGCACAGCGGCCCACCTGTGTGGCCGATGCCGCCCGCTCGCCGATGCGCAGGCTGCTGGTGACCGCCAGCGAGCCGCCGTCCTCGCTGACCACGTACTCCTCGCGCAGCGAGCCCGCCAGCGGGGCGCCCCAGCTCATGTCCACCACCACGCCGCCTGCGGGCGCCGGACCACGGGAGGCGGCGACGCGGGGACAGAGGGGCACGCAGCGGCTAATGGAGCAGCCGGGCCGGGCGTGCGAGCGAATAGCAGGGACAGGAGAGTGCTGCAGTGCTGAACACACCGGCTACAGCAGAGGGTGAAGCATGTAAGCCCGGCCCCTTTGCTCTGCCAGCATGCCCACTGAGACCCGGAGCGCACACGGTCCGGAGCATGAGTCACTTTCCCCCTGTCCCCGCCCCTCCCGTGCGGGCCTCACCGGGCACCCGGGTGGCGACCGAGGTCTGGCGGCCCGTCAGCGGGTCCCGCAGGTCCCGCCGCGTCATGGTGGTGGGCTGGCCGAACAGGCTCTTCTCGGACACCCTGCACGGGAGCGGTAATGCCGCGGTGTGGCTGCGTTGAAGGAGATGCGCGTAAAGACACGCACAAGTGCCTCCGGGCGTGCGCTTTTTGAGTGTAGAGGTGCGTGGGACGCAAAGCCCGCCTCACCGGAAGAAGGGCACCACGGTGACGAAGCTGACCTCGAAGCGCTCGCCGTCGTGCCGCAGGTCCAGCCCGTCGATCAGGCGCGCGGTCACCTTCTGCAGCCCGCCCAGCTGCAGCACGTCCAGCATGGCCTCGTACTCCTGTACGACATGCGAAAAGCGCGTACGGCAGGAGCGCACGCACGCACGGGGGTACGGCATGCAGGTTATGCATCAAGGGCGGCACGGCACGTGGGGAACTTGGGGGCCACAAGCAGTCGAGCCGCCACACCTGGCGCATGCACCGTGCCGGGTTTCGGTCACCGGCCCCTTCGTTTCGAAACTTGCACTCCATTTGACCGCCGTGACCGCCGACCACAGAACCTGCCGGAGGTGGCGCCCGTCAAGTCCGCCCCGCGGGCTCGCAAGGTCCCGTCCCAGCCGCTCCCCGCCCGGCCCCGGCACGGCTCTCAGTCTCCCATGCGCTCCGCTGCGCAGCTCCTTCCTTTGCGCTCCAAGCCTTGCAGCCGTGCCTGGCTCTGCCCGCCATCCGCCCGCCCGTCGCGCCTGTGCCGGGCCCGCCTCACCTGCACCTGGCTGGCCTCCGCGTCCTTCTCCCACAGCGACGTCAGGTCCACATCAAAGACCTGGCTGGGCGTGAAAGGGAGCGACCACGCGCCCGAGCCGCCCGAGCCGGAGGCGCCCCCGTCCGCGCTGGCCAGGCTGCTGCCGCTGGCAGCCGAGGCTAGGCCGCCACCACCACGGCCGCCGCTGTCGGCCCCGGTCCCACTGCTGCCGGCGGTGGTGGTGGGCTCCCCAGAGTCGTCGTCAAAGGACCCGGACCCGACGGAAGCGAAGGAGGTCGCGCCGGCGCCGACGGCCGGCACCGGCGGCCTCGGGTCGGGCTCCGGGAGTGGTCGCATGCGAATTGTGTCCCCGCGGGTGTTGTTGACAGTGGTGCTGGGGCCGGAGCCCATGGCGCTGGTGCTGGCGCCCGCCGAGCTGGCGCCCGCGATGACGGTCACAGAACGGCCGGGGATCGCAGCCACGGCTGCGGACGGCGCCGTCGCTGCCGCAAGGGGCGCGGGGGAAGCGCGCACGTTTGCGGCCGCGCCTGCGGCCATGGCCGGGGCAGAGGCGGAAGCGGAGGCGGCGCCGCCCCGGCCCGCTGCCCACGTGCGGTCCCGGTACACCATCCGGCCTCCACCGCCGCCACCACCGCTGCCTCCGCCAACGGCGCCTGCTCTGGCGGCGCTGCCATGCGCAGCTCCGCCGAGAGGCGCCTGGAAGGGCAGCATGCCGCTCAGGACCGTCGCGAAGCTGTCCGCCAGGCTGCCTGCCCGCCCTCCGGGAGCTCCGGACGCGCCCGGCGGGTCGGCGATTCGCCCAGCGCCTGGCGCCAGGCTCTCCAGCAGGCTGCGGGCGCCAAAAGGCAGGCCAAGGCGAAGCGAATGGAACCGTCAGCGCACAATATAGCTGAAGTTCGCAAGGCAC
The DNA here is from genome assembly GCA_001584585.1 of Gonium pectorale. NCBI lineage: Eukaryota > Viridiplantae > Chlorophyta > Chlorophyceae > Chlamydomonadales > Volvocaceae > Gonium > Gonium pectorale. The sequence goes on along the minus strand of LSYV01000027.1, from coordinate 409,226 downwards.
GTGCTGCTGCCGCTGGCCAACTCGCAGCAGCTGCATTGCCCTCGGTTGGACAGGGCGTACCTTTACGGTGGTTTGTCAGGAAAGCCCCAAAGCCCTTCGAGATTCTGTGAACTTTCAAAATCCACACACGCAGCCGCGCTCTCGCCCTCGCGCGTCACCTGGACACTCCCCGCGCCGCCGGCAGCACCAGCGGCCCCAGGCCCCTCGTCAGCAGGGGCGACGCCCAGGCCGCCCCCGTCAGCAGCGGCGCCGGCAGCTTGACGGTGTGCTCGGGCGAGTCCACCACCCGCGCCAGGCGGCCGGTCCGCGGGTCGGCCCGGTAGACGCCCACGCCGCGAGAGAGGGGCACGGGCACGCCGTTGAGCTCCAGGTGCCTGCGGTGCGGGAGCTTGAGGGGTTGGGCTGGACGCCAGCGGCATTCGTCCGTAGGGGAGGGAACCACCGGCGCGAGGGCCGCCATCCGCAGTCTGCGGTGTGCCGCCGAAGAGGACCCTGGATTTGATAGGCTGTGATGCCGCAGCCTGTAGTGTGGTGTCCCGACGGTATCCCCGGCAGCAACCCATATCATATCCGTAGAACTCACAACATTTTTGTTCAGCCCGTGCGGGCAGGATACGCCTGCATGTGGCATTATGTGATGTGGTCGCCATACCCGTCACCCACACGCCAGGCCATCGCACCATCGTGACCGTGCCGGCCTCGCTGCGGCCGCGGCTGCCCCATCCCTCCCCAAGTCCAAACGAGCCGCGCGCCGCTGCGTCGCCGACCACCGCTATTCGCGGCAACCCCCCTCCCCAAAACCGCTTCCGCCCTCGTCTCGCCACATGTGCTCGCAGGGGAGCCGCGCTCGCTCGGGATCCTCGGGCTCCGCTCACCAGGCCACACCCGCCTGCAGCATGGGCATCCCCCCGCCATCGCTCTCGGCCGCGGCGTCACCGCCCGCGCCCTCCAGCACGAACACGGCTTCCTCCGGCAGCCCGGCGAGCGCCTCCAGGTAGAAGCGCCCCACGTCCGTCCGCCCCCGCAGCGAGACGGCGGAGCCGAGGTTCTCGTAGACCACATCCTCGGCCAGCAGGCCCAGCACTGCGGACACGTCCCGACGGTTGAGCGCCGCAAAGAGGCTGGGCGGGAAAGGGATGGCCGGGGTTACGGAAGGGCGGTGTCGAGGGCGTGAAGTTATGGGATGAAGCAGCAAGCTGTTAGCCGGTGGGGGCAAGGGTGCTGCGCGGCGGGAAGCGGTAGGTTCTGCAGTACGGCTGAATAAGGCCGACTGGGAGGACTGGTGCGGCACGCGCGTTCCTCTGTGGCAGCCCTTGAGGGCCGAGTAGGAGCCAGCATCGTTGCGCTCACCTTCTGGCGGCAGCAGGGGCGTTCGGGACCACCGGCACGGCGCCAAGTGGGCTGGGCGGTTTCGGTCGGGCAACGGTCGCGACCTCAACCTCAACCTGCGCCCTCGCCTGCGTTAGGCACATCGCGCGCGGGAATTAGCCTCCACGTTACGTCGGCAAAGGCCCCTCCGTTTGGGGGAGCGGCGCTCCGTCCATGGGAGGCTTTGCTTTGGAGGGACCAGTCGTCACGGGCGGTCATACACCGCTCGCCGCCCCCACCTGCACATCGACTTGGGTCCTGCTTCTGGGCTCTGATGCGCCAAGATATGCCGCAGCAGCGCGCGCAGAGCGGCATCGCCCGCCTACATAACGCCCAAACACCAGCCGCGGGCAATGCTGCCTCGTTGCAGAGTAACTCGTGCTTATAAGCGAGTGTTGGAGAGCATGCGCTTCCATTCCCCGTGTTGGCTCTTTGGGCGCTGGACAGGTTCAGAGAAGGGTTCACGGACAGAGATTTGCAAGAGGTAAAGATACATATGGTCCAGGCTATCTATGCAAGGGCAATTGGCAGGGTTCTGCTATCTGCTTTGGTCCACCTGGCACGGCAACGACCACTGAACTTCATGGAACCACTGCTAGCCTCGATTTAGTCACCCACTAACACCTCTAACGTTATAGTACCCGTCCAGATCTGCGAACGCCTGCTGTGTTAGCTACTGAGTTGACAGCCCGCGAGCACTGCTGGTGATCAACACCATTGCGGATTGCGTTGCGCAGGATACACGTTAAAACCATCATGTAGCTGCTAAGAAGGCCCCCAACATGCAACGCCCATGGATGCTCGGTGTCGGAGTGCTGCTGCTGCTGCTGTGCTACGCAGCCAGTGCTTCAACCACTCCACGCCACACCAATAACTGGGCCGTACTGGTGTCGACGTCCCGGTTCTGGCTGAACTACCGACACATCGTGAATACCATGTCCATCTACCACGTGGTGAAGCGCTTGGGCATACCCGACAGCAACATCATCCTAATGGTCCCAGGTGGGATTCCCCTGCTTTCCTTTGTTCCCCACTTACGTCCATTCATAGGGTGTACGTGCATCGAAAAGCTGGCACGCCGTCGCCACTTCGCAACCCAACAGCCCCGCCCGCATTGCAATCCCCCAGCCCTGCCCGTGGGCCGCATCCCACCCCACCCAAACCCGCTTCTGCAGACGACATGGCCTGCAATCCGCGTAACCCGCTGCCGGCGCAGCTCTTTAACAACGAGAGCCGCCGGCTGGACGTGTACGGGCAGGACGTGGAGGTGGACTACCGAGGGTACGAGGTGACGGTGGCCAACTTCCTGCAGCTGCTCGTAGGTGCGCAGTCCTCCTCGGGGCAGTCGCTGCCGGGTTCGTGCGCCCAGTGCAGCTGCAGGTTACGGCACAGGCATCCATCCTGACAAACGGGTCTGCACGGGCGTGGTTGCGGGCAGGAGCTATGCAGCCACACTGCACCGCTAGCAGGTGATTGCACCGTGGGCGCCAGCGTGAGTTTGTGGGCGCAGTTGCGACTATGCGGAGTTTACTCCCTGCGGCAATGTTGGGGGCCGGGCATTTTGGCCAGCGGCGCAGCGTGGGGTGGCGCACCGCTTGGGCCTCTGGCGAAGGATGGACGGCGTAGAGCACCGGCACCGCAGGCATCTCGGTGCAGAGCTTGTGGGGAAGGGCACGGGGCCCAGACACCACGGCGGCGTGGCCGCGCTTGTGCCACCGACGCAGCTGAGGGCCCTTACCTTCTGCACTAGCAGCCCGGCAATTCCCAGCAAGCGCATCAGCACGCCGGCGCGCGGCTGTAAGCACCCGGAAGCAAGCTGTCCCCCACGAGCCAGTGCACGGAAGCATGCGGTAACGCGTCGCCAAGTGCCTGGAGGTTCCCGCTGCAGCACACCGTGACATTAGGGGTGTTCTGGTGGTGGCGGTGGTGGGCATGGCGCCTTTCATGTCGCCGACTTCTTATAGGGCTCCTCCATAACCCTAGAGTGCACCGCAGGGGAGTGGCGGGGCGGACGCTGACCCAAACCCTGCGGCGGCCGCCCACGGGCCGTCCAGCTAGTGGCTCTCCACAACACCCGCCGCTCCGCCGAGCGCCTGCTCCCGGCCGCTGCATGCCTGCCTCCCGCTAGTGCCGCGCCCCAAGCACAATCAGATTGCGCTCGACGTGCTGGTAACCTGCCGGTCCTCGAATGTTATCCAGCAGCACACCTGTCGCCCTTTCCCAACTCGCCACGGGTGGCCACGCGCCCGATGTGCCTTCTCCACCCGCCTGCCGTCTGAGTATGCACGACGCTCGCCTGACTGCCCTGCTCAACATGCCCCGCTCCTCCTAACGTTCCCGCCGCAGGCCGCCACGACCCCGACGTGCCGCGATCCAAGCGCCTGCTGTCGGACTCTGACTCGAACGTGCTGGTGTATTTGTCAGGCCACGGCGGCGACGAGTTCATGAAATTCAACGACGTGGAGGAGCTGCTGGCGCAGGACCTGGCCGACGGGCTGGCGCAGATGGCGGAGAAGGGCAGGCACGTGGCGTGATGGGCGGCGTGGGGCGGCAGGGTGGTGCGCTCCAGGGATCTGAATAAGGCAGAACGCAGTGGCGTGGGTGGGGATGATAGGCGGGCCCGGGTAATACGGCAGGCGTGTGGCCAGCCGGAGGTCGGCTCGGCCCGGGCTGGCAGCCCGGGACTAACGATATGCTGTGCGGAGTGTGTTGATACACGTGGAAACGCTGCGAAGGGAAAGGGATGCCACCTCTACAGGCATGCGGACCCGAAGGCGCGACGTTACCAGTAGGACGAGTGGATACAAGGCCAGGCTGGCAATGCTAAATGAGCCAAAGCGCCCCCCCCCCGTCCTGGAGGGTCCAACTTGCCAGCGCGTCGCATAGGCCCCTGCTTGCTGCGTGCCCCGCGGCATCGCGGACTTCGCTACCGGTCCCTTGACGGCCTGCGGTTATCAGGCCCGCGCGCCGACCTGCCCACCCGGAACGCCAGGACCTGGTGGACGGGCTGACGCAGATGGCGGAGGAGCGGGGTCGTGCGGTGCGTGTGTCAGACCGGGCCAGGACCTCGCGCCCTGCTACCCCAGGCCACGGCCGGGCTTTTGCCTTGATACTCACACTCCCCGCCTTGTCCATTGTTTCTGCGCCTGCTACTTGGCCCCTCAGGTACCGTGAGCTATTTCTAATCGTGGAGACCTGCCAAGCCGCGACGCTGGTGCAGCGGATAACCGCCCCCAACGTCATGACGCTTCCATGTAGCCAGAAAGGTGAATGCCCCGGTGTCGCCAGGGCGGGACAGGGGCAAGATGCTGGGTACCACGTTGTTGCTGCTCGCCGGAGGGGGATAGGATGTGGGTCTTAGTACGCTGGGCCGGAGAGCAGCGCGCCGGGCTCCATACGAGATTGCAACAGTAATGCGCCGGGCAGCGGCCCGCTTCGGTGACACGTAACCCAGATACGGAGCCATGTACTGGCCAACCACTTACTGTGCCGTTCGCGGCACCATGTGCGCCTGCCGCTCCCTCATTTATTGCAACCGTGTCCCTGTGCGGGTCTGCGACGCAGCCGAGCAGTCGCTCTCACACTTAACGGACTCGGAGCTTGGCCTGTCGCTAATCGACCGCTTTACCTACCAGACGCTGGCCTTTTTTGAGGGCATTGCCATCCAGAGCGGCGCCACGCTGCAGGACTTGCTAAACACGTACAGGTGCGTGTTTCTGTGTATGTGTGCGGAGCATACTGCCCTGGTCCTGGCGTGACGGACCTCTCGGTATCTGGAGCGCTTTACGCTGAGCGCGCCAACGTTTGCTACGCGCACGGGCATGCATAGGAGCATGGATCGTGGTCCCTCAAGAGCTACGGCGCGCTGAGTACTGTCCTTGCCCGCACCTGAACAGCTATGACCTGATGCAGTCGCATTTCTCCTATCGCGCCACGACTGCTGGTCGGCAACCGAGCACGGTCAAGCTTACGGACTTCTTCGGGTCGGTGGCCGATGTGCTCACGAACTCCGATCGAGGACCGCAGGCGAGTCTTTGTTCATTGTATAGGACAAAGACGATGATGGCTGTTGTGTGCCATGCAGCAGGAATGCGTGAGGTGAACCTACCATCTGGGTTGCGCGTGGACACGCACGATGATGGCCGACCAGGACACACCGAAACCGGCTGCTGTCTTGTAGCTGGCCAGAACCGCAACGATCTCAAACGCGGGACTCTATGTCAACGTTGTCACGCCTGCTAAATGCACACGCAGGACGACATGTACCATGGCGATACGGGCATCGGGCGCTACGTGACGGGTTACCTGGCTCAGGAGGCCCCGTGGGACATTGACGCATCTATCCTTCATGATCAAGAGGAAGCTAGCTCCCTGGAGCATGCCGGCATCGTCGCGACGGCCGTGTCGCAACCGGTTGTTGGTTGGGCAGCCTCGCAGGGCGCGGCCCTGCTTGCCCTGCTTTGCATGGCAGTGTTTTCCATATGGTGGGCCTGAGAGCTCAGGCTCCATGATTCCCAAAAAGCTGTCAGGCGTGGATCCGAAAAGTGCGCGAGCAGCATTCCCTATTTTAGCCAGCGCCAAACCCTTGACCATGTAAATCGAGCATATGATTGGTAGTGTTCCCGTGATCCTTTATAATTACCATATTCCTATTTATCCAAGCAAGGTGCTTGGCCATCCTCCGGTTTTCGCGGGCTCGCGGGCGCCAGCTCGCGCCGATCGCACACTGTCCTTGGCTCGAATATCAGCCTGTGGGTTTCGGATAGCAGGAGGCTCGAGGCTGCTCCGACAACGGACATGGTCGTCATGTCTTCACTATGGCTGCTGGCCCTATTTCCGCTACTGACAGCAGTCGAGGGGCAGGGCAACTGGCAAGTCGGCAGGGTAAGGTTGGGATGGGAGCGTAAGCTATTGTCGGCGCAGTGCTGCTGATGGCGCCCGATGGGCATCGTTCAGCTGTACTCATTTTTCTCTCCTTTTACGCAGGGCACCATGTATGGAAACGGTAAGCTTCTTTCAGAGCTATACCTGGCGGCCAGCATACCAGGTCCACGACGCCCCTTCTCACACGCCTCGGTGTTTTGACACAAGCCCCGTGTGCGCGCGTGTAGATGCCTGGTCCATCCACAAGGGCTCGTGCGGCTACGGGTACATCAGGTGAACCCACTTCCTATGCATTTTCCATGGAGATGAACGCAATGGTTCTTAACGCTTCGTTCCCTCTGTAGGCCAGACGAGCCGCTAGGTCAGGCACGGCGCCTGGGCTTCGGTTCTGAGCTTCTATTGCGGTGTGCTTTGTGCCCTTCCGCGTGTTCGTGTGGTTAAGACACTGCACGGATGCAGCGCGCCGATGACTAAATACAACACCATTTTGTTCACCAGGCTGGGATGTCGCAGCCCTGCCGGATGTGTCCCCTGACTACGCCGATTCTTGTGGTACGCCACATGTATGGGACAGAGGGCATACCCGCTGGCAGTTGACTCACAGTCATCATTCCCGTGCAGGAACTTGCTATGAGATTAAGTGCTACCCAACATCGTTCACTGATGCGTATGGCGAGGTAAGGGTTCCTCGCACAAGCAGTCACGCACCCTAAGCGCCTAAGGCTGCGGACGTGCCGCGAGCATTGCCGGACGCATGCAGGACGTGTGCAGCGCTCACGCCCATTGCTGACCGCCGCAGAACCTCGACCGGAACCACGCTTGCTACGACCCAGATGCCTCGCTGGTGTTCCGCATCACCGACACCTGCCCGTGCGTGTACCCAGACAACGCCTACTCGAACAAGCGCTGGTGCGTTTCTGGCATTCCCATCTGGGTCTCACTACAGCCATGGGTTCAAGGTCTGGGTCATGAACCTTTATCCATCTCCAAAAGCGGCTAGCAGGTCTCAGTGCCGTATCCGCCATACCGCCCTTGCAGCGCCTGCCACGGGCTGGCAGTACCCGCCGCGCCATCAGTCAAGGTCAAATGCTGCCTCCTGATTTGGGTTCTTTCCAAACAAGGGCGTTTGCCTTACTTCATGCGCCGCCTGCGTTCCTTTCAGGTGCTGTGGCGACATGCCGCACTTCGACATCAGCATTTGGGGGTTTGAGAAGGTGGGACAAGTTCTGGTGGCGGCCTTAGTCCGGGTTGGGGGCCTCCAGGCTGGGTGCTGGACCAACGGTAAACGTAGGTCACAGTGCGGACGCGCGAAAGACAGACGTCCTGACACGGCTAGGCTGTGCGTGGGACTGAACCTGGGGCCTACTGAACTGTTGCGGAATGTGCCGGCTTGTCCGTAGTTGACCTCCTCCTTATGTACAATGCGTTCGAATGGTCCTGGAACAACAAGCACGCGTGCTCCTCTCTGACCGCACAACGTTGTCTCTCGTTGCTCCCTCCCTATCTCCCGTTGGCCCCCGCAGCTTGCCAACATCAAGTGGGGAGTGATTGGCCTGCAGTTCCGGCGGGTTCCCTGCTCATACACGCCGAGCCGCGTCGCACCTGCCGTGCCCAACCCTACACCCGGCGAGCAGCCTCCCGCCAACTGTAAGTCAGGATGGTGGCGCAAATTTTAGTGCTATGTGGCTCCGAGCGTGTGTTCCGCGACGTCGTCCTTCTTAGCGTCGTTGTCGATATAGCTCGATTGCCAGTGCCGGCGGGTAGGCCTTACGGAGCTAGCCTCGAGCCTCCCTTGGGGCGACCTCGCCATCATGCGCTTCCTGCCGTCGCAGACAATCCAAAGATCATCCGTGCGTGGCCGGACGTTGCCAACACGAGCCTGGCTCAAGTGTACGATGGCGGCTTGAAGTCGGGCTGGAAGGACGAGTCCTACAACGTGCAGGCCGGCAACGCCATGAACGGCATGAGCTTCGGCCAAGCCAAGTGCACTTCCACTCAGCCAAAGGTATTGCAAGTTGAGGAGTGCGTCATCCTGATTTGCGGACTGCGTTGTACTACTTCCGCCTGGCATGTTCTTCTTCTTCGTGTATGATATGCCCCCGCGGCCGCGTTTTCCCCCTTTTACCCCTGCGTTCCCTCTTGACATGCATTAGGGTGCCATCGTGTTCAAGGGCTGGAATGGCGCCTTTGTCAACCACATCGCCGTCGAGCTCTTCGTCTACATGAGCACCAACGCGGAAATTGAGAAGGGCGTGGTGGTTGTGATCGGCGGGGACCAGGGAGACTGCGCCGCCATCGACCTACACGAACTCAAGGCCATAAGTGAGCGCGGATGTCTGCGTGGCAGCTTGCACGTCTGGATTGCCAACAGGCTGGACACCCCACTGCTGCCGTGTTCGACGCCAGCGAGATAGATGCTTACGGCCCTTCAACTCGGTTGGCTGCAGGTTTCAAGCCCCGGTGTACCACCTGCTCAGACTACTGGTACGCCTGGTTGCTGCCTCCACGTATCGCAATCCTTCCTGTCCTTAATGTGGTCGTGGTGTAGAAGCTGGCGCCGCAGCGTTTATGGCGGCCCTACGGACTAACACGCCCCCGTATATCGTCGCAGGTGGAAGTGGGAGATCTACCTGTCTGCGTTTGCTGGTTACGGTCCTACGTCCATGATCAACAATGCGAAGTAGGTCGAGTCTGGGTTTCATGTGAGGCGCAGCAGCCATGCACGGTGTGGGATGCCAGGGGTCTTAACTTTGCTTGGATGCCGATCGGCTTTGACACGGTACCGTACACCTTGATACATGGCATACGAGAAGCGGCGCAACGCCCACGGTTGTCGCTCTCCGTCCCCTCCCCGCCCACTAGGTACTTCAAGGGCTGTGGTGACAACACCGTACAGGAGCTGACGTAAGCACCGTGATCAGGGCTACGTCGGGTCGGAGTGAAATCTGGGTGTCGCACGCTATCTGGGTTTCATACGCCCTGTGATGTCTTTTAATGATAAGCTGTTGCCTCTCAATCTGGCCGCGGCGTGTGTGTGTGTCTGGCCCGTGCTTTGCGTGCGTGGCGCTTGGATGGAGGCTTTTCGGGGGTCGGGGCGAACGTCACATGTCTTGCTCTGTACCCGCCCACCCTACCGGAAACGTCGCGCCTGCGGGTGTGTATGGCCGTAGAGGTGGCCTCCCTCTTTCTTTGAAGGTTTCTCTTTTTTTACTACGTCACCTCAATCGCCCAGCTTCATGTTCCATGCTGGCAGTACCGCCGCGGGCAAGAACGACCTGCCCATGTGCCTCCATCCCCTGACTTCCTCAGGTACATCGAGATCCGGAACTACCACAACTCGGCGCAGAACATGTGCGTCGATCATGTGCAGCTAGTTTAGGGTGTGGGTCCCTCGCTTCAAGTGTATGGATGTGTCCAGTCCTGGGCTATACACACTGCACTCTTGTGAGAAACGGAAGTAACCATTCACTGATTCGTGACCTTCGATTGCTGCTGTGACAGCTGATATCAATAAAGCGCGCCCCGGTGAGTGTGATGTTGCGTCGCGGAGGCCGCTATGGCTATAGGCAATGCTGACCCATGGGTCATTTCCAAGTTGCAAGGGCATGTGCCGCTCATGCCAACATTCATGGGAAATGATGTGCTTCACGACATGTGGGTGTTACCCTGTAATGGACTGTGGGAATGTGCGGTTTCGTCTGGCTTTGGGACGCGCAGTGGTGGCGTGATCGCGCGGGCTTTTATTCTCTGGTAAAACTGCTTGCATTCAAGGTCTTTCATCTCTGTTATTTGCTAGACACCCACACGAGTGGTTGATTAGCCAGGGAAATAGACGAATCGGCATGAGGATGTACGGTTTGTCCTGTACGACTGCATCCGTCGTACGACATACTGTGTTGCGCCCGATTAGATAGCAGCGAAGATGAGTATGCAGTGTTTTGAAGTGTAACGCTTCGCACCCGCATAAAAGCGATCCACAAATGCAATGCGCTAATCCGCTACTTGACAAGGCCGTGGTCTCTACATTGCAGACGTTGCCGAGTGTAACGCTCCGCACCCCCATAAAAGCGATCCGCAGATGCAATCCTCTAATCCGCTACTTGACAAGGTCGTGGTTCTCTACATTGCCATTTTTATCATCCCAACAAGGTGTTGGTGCGTACCTGCCGCGCCGTCCAAACACCCGCTGCGCCGGGCCAGGAACCCGCCGCGCGCTCACGCCCTCGTTCTACCCTTAGCGGGAAAGTAAATGCGGGATGGCCGAGGCGAGATGGTGATGGGTGCATAGCGCTCCGCTTCTGGAGGTGCCCAAGGCGCCGGCCCGGCCGCTGCCCGGCGCCTTGACCCGAATCAAGGAATTAAGACTCGCACCAGTCCGCGCATCAGTACTAGATGCTGAAGGCCTTTTAACTCGGTTGGCTGCAGGTTTCAAGCCCCTGTGTACCACCTGCTCAGACTACTGGTGCGCCTGGTTGCCGCCTCCACGTATCGCTATCCTTCCTGTCCTTAATGTGGTCGTGGTGTAGAAGCTGGCGCCGCGGCGTTTATGGCGGCCCTACGGACTAACACGCCCCCGTATATCGTCGCAGGTGGAAGTGGGGGATCTACCTGTCTGCGTTTGCCGGTTACGGTCCTACGTACATGATCAAAAGTGCAAAGTAGGTCGAGTCTGGGTTTCATGTGAGGCGCAGCAGCCATGCACGGTGTGGGGTCGCTGGCGCCCTTAACTAACCTTGCTTGCATGCGTTCGGCGTGGACACTGTACACCTTGATTGGCATACGAGAAGCGGCGCAACGCCCATGATTGCCGTCCTTCGGCCCCTCCCCGCCCACTAGGTACTTCAAGGGCTGCGTGATCAGGGCTGCGTCGGGCCGGAGTGGAATTTGGGTGTCATCGTACGTACGCTATTGGGTTTCATACGCCCTATGATGTCTGCTCCATTATGTTATTTATGTAGCCATTGCCTCTCAGTCTGGCCGCGGGGTGTGTATCTGGGCCGCGCGCGCTGCGTGCGTTGCCCTTGGGTGGCCACTGCGTCGCCTCAAGTACCCAGCTCCGTGCTCCCTGCTCGCATTCCGCGGCGGGCAAGCACGACATGTCTCCCTCGTTCCTCCCCTCACATCCCCAGGTACATCCGGAATTATCGCAACTCGGCGCAGAACATGTGCGGCGATCATGTGCAGCTAGTGTAGGTGTGGGTCCCTCAAGGCTTCAGGTGTATTGACATGTTCTGCTGTAGGGACGACCCTGGAACCAAATAACAATAAAAATAATAATATTACGCCCGGTCGTGCACCGAGGCGTGTGTTAAGGGGGCAGGCTGTGCTGAGGACTCTGGTGTCAGAGTCCTGTACACCTCCCGCCACCGCAGTGTTAAAGACCTACCTAGGTGGGAGACTTCGATTTACGTCCCAGCAGGGTTGTTGGGTGGGGAAAACCGCCTGCGTTCCAGTTGCCTTCTTAGGTAGACAGTGTCGTTCAGGGCGTGTACGGGGCTTGGTCGTGCAGGTCGTAACAGCATTGTTGAGCGTCCCGATGTTGTATAGCGTTCTTAACTTGCTAGCAGATGTCTTTCTTAGACATGTTTGCTATACATCACCCGATTCGATAGACCCAAGCTGATGAGGAGTGGTCGTAGGTCCTTGCGGGTGGTGCCACCAAACCCAAGGCTTATGGTTTCCCTGCCTGTATAGCGAACGTTCCAGCCTGCAGCTTGTAGTTCCGAGGCCAGCTGGCGGTGCTGCTCAGCCTTTTCGTGCTGTTTCTCTGCGTGGTTTGTATCCGCAGTGTATCCTGCTTCAACGATGTGTACCGTGTATCTTTTCCTGTCGGCTGGGCCCTGGTAACCGCGTTGTTGTGTGTGTCGGAGGGCCAGCTCAGGAATGAGAAGCATGTCCGGGCGCATCTTGCTGCGAACGTTGTCTGGGGTGTTGGGGAGTAGGCAGTCTGGCAGCCTCGAATCGGCTACGTAGTCAGGCAGGTTCTGTCTGGCTGTAGCGTCCATAATCATAAAGCATCCACCGTTCTGGCCCTTGGAGAGTTATCTGGCTATCGTACAGACCGCGTGGTTGTGGCGTTTGATGTACATGGGGTGCATATGGGGGTGCTGACATCCTCCCAGAATGTGCCCCCCTGAGTCGTCCCCGCGGCAGATCGGGCAGGGTGCTTTCTTGCGCTGTGGGGGTCGCGTGTCCCGTGGTTCGTTTCCCGTCAATCGTGCGCCCAAAACGCTGCGCCAGCGACGCATTCCATAGTTGACCATATGGGTAATCGAAGCATCGCTTGAGCCGCTGGTGTCGGCCCGTGCGCTTTTGAAGTGTCTTCGTGCTGGCTTGGACCCTGGAACCACTCATACCTGTCACACCGCGGCCCCGCCAGGCCCGTGCGAGCAGCAGGGGAGCCCCTGGCGAGCAGCGTCTCCTCACGAGTGAGCTGGGCTCTGCTGGCCTCCGATAGCTGAATCGTAAGGAGACGCTGGGCTCTGATGGCCTCCGATAGCTGAAATGTGTGCGGGCACGAACCCTCGCGCTGATTTCTGTTGTCCTGTTCTGCCCTTCTCGGCCTTGGCCACGAGGGATCTTTCCCCGTGGATCTGTGAGTCGGGATGTGGTTGGCGCTACAAACGCTCTGGAAAATCATAATATACAGCAAATGCATACAAGTGACTCTAGCGTTGAAGAGCCACATTGCTGTGTATGTTGCAGGTTGACTCTCCCGTGACGAAACCCCTTGGTGGCCCCCAGCCGACACCACCACCCGATGCCCCCAGACCACACACCCGAGGAGGACCTTCGCGACAAGACGAAGCTCAACAAGGATAAAGCCCAAACAGGCAAGTGCATGTCACGTGAATGACTGGGAACGTGTCATGTGGTACGCCACACAGGCGTGGAGGCGCGGAACACGTAGTGGGCATGTGATGGTTTGGCCTTTATATTCAACGGCGATGGGCTAATCGGGTTGTACATCGCATCGAATCGAAGTAACCATCGAGTCCGCCCCCCGCTGCGGACTGACATACCCATCCAACCCATGTGTGCGGTTACCCAGTCACCCACTGTCACTGCTGTAGTGATGCCGGTAGTTGCACAAAGGTGCGTTGCTGGCATCCCCACCTGGGTTTTACCGAATTTCAGCCGTCAAAGGTCGTCATATGGATCGTGCGTGTCTGTCCTCATCACGAAGGGAGAGTTGCACGCCGCCCGTCCAGCACGTAATTACTGAGCACATTCTCGGATGGCTGTGAAACGGCCCCCGCATGGCTTGCATGTTGGTCCATTTCCCACAAAGCTCGCTTTGCCCTCCATCTTGCACTCTTACGCCTCCGTCCAACGCAGTGCTGCACGCCTTTGAGAGCGTCATCAGCCCGCCAGCACGCGCGCTGCAGCCGCCGACAGCAACGACCCGATGCCGTACAGCAGCACCGCCGTACATCCCGTGCCGAGGGCCGCCATGCCGTACAGGCGCGTCAGCATGTCCCGGTAGCCCATATGGCCGCGCAGCAGCTCGTACATCGGCGGGGACCTGTACGGCGGTACGTGTACGGCGGGGCAGAGGGTGCAGCGGTGCAACCCGGATGAGCCCGCGAGGTGAGAGGCATGGGCAGAGATGTGAGGTTGGCTGATGAAAGGGTGAAGTAGCAGCAGGGGTAACGGCATGGCGCACGCCCACCGCGCCATTACTCAATTGCATCGCTTCCATGCTGACATGTTAGGACCATGGACTCCTGATCGCGGCCTCCTCAAGCATTCCCATGTCCTGACTGACATCATACCCACCTGACATACGTCGCGACCATCTGCGCCCCCAGTGTGTCGGCCATCGCCTGCTGCGCCGCCTCCACGCCGCTCGCGCCCGCCGCCGCCTCTGCCGCACGCGCCTCAGCCGTCCCCGTCCCCGTCCCCGCCGCCTGCGCCGCAGCCGCCTCCGCGCGCTTCTTGCGCCGGCCCTCCGCCGCGATGGTGGCCACGACAGTGCCCACCAGGGCCAGCCCCGAGTAGTTTATGACGAGCCACTTGCGGAGCAGCAGCGGCAACACCGCCGACAGGCCGGCGCTGAGATTCAGCCGAGCTAGCGAGGTGCTCTGGAGGGTGGGTGGGCGCAGCAGTGTGGGGCGCGGGGCGGGGAGGGGGCGGAGCGCTAGTGAGCGGATAGCGGCTAAGCGGCGGTCAGAGATGGGATGGGGCGGCGGTGGCCGCGAAGGCCATGGGGTGGTGAAAGGAGAGGCGACAGCGTGCCGTACAGCAACTGCCGTGCATTGCAGGTGCGTGTAGCACGCAAAGGCGGCGGACGGGCTTTGCAGCGAAGGTCGCATGTGGCTGCTTTGAAGAACACTCGTCCTCGTGAGCGCCTGCCCCTTCGGTGTGGCGCATGTGTCTAATAACGGCAACACGTCCGTTCTGTAGTGGAGTACTTCAGGCGCTTGCAGGAGGGGCGCGTCTAACCGTATGTTGCCCCCGCGGCCCACCTGTAGCAGCTCCAGCTCCTGCAGCGCGCGGATCTCGGGCGCCCGCGCCTCGCTGAAGCGCCGGAGTGCCGCGTCGAGCGACTCGGGGGAGGAGGCCGCCTGCGCGCACAGCGAGTTGCGGTTGCCGGTTCAGGGCAGCGCCCCAACCCCGCAAGCCACGTCAGCTGGCAATTATACTGCCGTAGCCATTAGTGCGTCCCGCCAAGCGCAAAGGTAGAGAGTCGAAGCTTTCGTAAAACGGCGCAGGAAGAGGCCCGCCCCGCAGCCCCCGCGGAGCGTAAAAATGCCGCGCGAAGCAAGGGAGGCCCGAACGCCCCGGCCCGCACTTGTGCGGAGCTTGACCCACCTGACCCGGCCGGAGCTCCGCCACTAGCAGCTCGCAGTCCTGCAGCGCGCTGTTAAGGCCCTGCCCCAGCGCGGGCGTCACGGTGTGCGCCGCGTCGCCCAGCAGCACCACGCCGCCGGGGGCCCAGAAGCGCGACAGCGAGCGCATCACGGGGAAGCTGCGTGCACGGGCGCGGCAGGCAAGCGCACGGCGGCGGGGGCCGGGCGCAAGCGGCTCAGGAGCGAGGACCCACGAGCGTTCGTGCCCTGAGTTGGGATGAAGCCTTGCGGCCAACTAAATGGCTACGCAATGAGCCGTTGGATGTTCGTGGCGCTCGTCGCTCGCCCCCTGCCGCGCGTCGTCTCCCGTCCGCCACCACCTTGCCAGCCTGCCCCAAGCTTGCTCCCCCCCGCGTTCTGGCCACTCGAGAACCGACCCCAAGCAACAGTCGCTCGCTGCGGCTGTCCCCATGCGTGCCACCGACAAGAAGGCCAAGCGCTCCTCCGCGCCACCCACGCGGCCTCTCAAGCTCCAAAGTTCCCCCTTGGCCTTACACTATGCTATCTTGCGCTGTCCCCGCCCACCTACTGAGCGGCGCCTCCAGCAGCTTGTCCGCCAGCAGGGGCAGCCACTCGGCGGGCAGCTGGGGGGCGGCTGAGGGCAGCACAGCCAAGTAGTCCTGTCGGGCGGCGGGGGGAGGCGGGGGAGTGTGGGGAGGTCAGGGAGGGGAAGGGCAGGTAGGGCAGGGCCGCGGGAGATGGAGGTAGGAGGGAATGGCGAGAAGGGGCCGGAGCGGTCTTGAGCATGGCCCCGGCACACGACCAGTACATGTAAAGCACCCACACGAACCGCACCGCACCTGCACCCCACGGCTGAGCGGTACCAGTGGAAAACGGCAGAAAGGCCCTGCCCAAAGCCCAAGGCCCCCTTTCGCCCCTCCCGATGCCCCGTCCCTCCCTGACGCCGCCTCACTTTGGCCCTGTCGGAGCCCTGTTGGAAGGGCAGCACGCACCTCCCGGCTCCTGAGCCCCTCCCACAGCGACTCGGGTCCGGCCAGGTACCCGCAGAAGGTGCCGTCGATGTCCTTGCACACGCTCATGAAGCCCTGCGGGTGCGAGCACGTGGGGCCGGAGGACAGTGCCCAACCTCCTCTCCGGGTCAAGCAAAACCGTGGTAGTGGGAAAATCGAGCGGAGCAACGTGCACACGACACGGCGCCATGCAGTGCAGGTCACAAGGCAAGTGCACTGCACTGAACTGCGCACGCAAGCGGCAGCGGAGCCCACCTTGGAGCCGCCCGACAGGAAGAAGAAGAACTCCCCCAGCGTGCGGTCGGCCTCGGGCGCGGAGCTGTCGGGCGCCCAGGCCGCTGCCACGGGGACCACCGGCATGCCGTACACCGCCTTGTAGGAGCCGGGGCCCGAGTCGGGGCCGGAGCTGGGGCCGGAGCTGATAATCTGCGAGAAAGCAAGAACAAATACGCATCAGTGGCGTCAAGGGGCGGGCTAAAAGACCCGTTGGTCAGGCAATCGTTGCATTAGCCGTCTGTGGCCGAAGAAGACGGCATAGGTGTGCTGTTCAAGGAGGACGGTGGCGGACGGTGGCGGAAGTGACGGGTATAAGCACATGCCAGGATAAAAGTTGTGAAGGTTGACACGCATACCCCCCTCCCTCCCACCTCCGTGTCGAACTGCCCCGGGTACGCCGCCGCCAGCAGCGACCGTACAGTGCTGTTGGCACCGTCCGCGCCCACCAACATGTCGTACTGCACCCGCAGATCGGATCCAGATCCCTCGCCGCCAAAGACCGCGACCTTCCGGTCGAGCTCCAGGTCCCGGAGCGCTGACCCAAAGCTGAACTCCACGCGGCTGGCGTACTGGCCCCGCGCCGCTTCCAGCAGGGATGTGGCCAGCAGCGTGCGATCCATTAGGACTGACCCGCGGGTCGGCCGGCGGCATTGAGGGGCAGGGGAGGGAATTGTATTCGGAAATACTTCCCGCATCGACTTTTTGAGTGGCTTCGGTTCAAAATGCTTGCCTCCTGGGGCGCCACGGGCATGCGAAGACCTTCAGTGCAGCAAGAAGCCAGTATGCTGGGAGGCGGCGGAATTTCGTGCTCACTGTCGGCACGGGAAGCTGCCGATCGTAGGCCATGCCCACGTGCAGGGCTGTCGCTGTCGCCAGTTGCCGGCATGGGCAATGGCCGCTGCGGCTCACCTCCAGTGCGCTCAAGGACCACCGGCTTGGCCCCCTCCTTGGCAGGTACAACAACCAGCCCCTTGTAGGCACGCTCGGCCAGCAGCGGCACAGACGCGACCGACTGCACCGGCCGGATGCCACGAGGGTCTACGCGAGGAGGTAAGGGGCAACGGCAAGGCAGGCGAAAGGGGAGGGGGCACGCATCAGGCGGAAGGGGAGAGGATTTCCAAAAGCAAGCGGCATAGACGCGTTGTGATACCCCTCGTCG
>LSYV01000027.1:370415-380521 GCA_001584585.1 Gonium pectorale | reverse complement strand
TTTTCTTCAAGGCAGAACCTGCCACCTGGCCTCTCGTGTCCGAGGGTTCACTCGTGCACGCCTGGAGCATCCTGAGCCTAAACTACCTACGGTACCACGTACTGCCTGTGCTATGCGCATTACGGAGGACAAGTCCGAAACACAGGGAGATACGGGCATGACTTGGCATAACCTTACAACTCAACAATGCCTCCAGGCATCACACCAGGTCAATTATAGTTACCCACATGTCTAAGAGCCATTTGTCAGCATACAGCCAATACAACGCAGGTTGTCAGCGGCCTTCACCGTGCTGCGGAGGCCCCTCAGTCGGCGAGCCAAACACGTGACAGCCACGAGCAAGCAAGCACCCCCGGAAGAATAGCGCGGGCAGCAATGCAGGGTCAGGGCCAGCGTCAGGTGCTTGTGGCTCCCCTTTCTAGGAAAAGTTCGGGACCTGCAAGCGCAACCTGCCACCAACTCGCCTGCCACGTACCAAACCGCCACGTACGCCTCACGCACCGGAAAGACCACCCCACACAACAAGCAATTAGCAAAAGCCTCGACGGACAGACTGCTTTAGAACAGGTAACGAGTAAATAGGGAAGACGTCCGGACTAGGGTTTCACTAGGTAAGGGAGCACCTTCGAGTATCGTGTTCAAACAGCTCTCGAGTAATGGTCATAAAACTGCGGTGCAAAAGCCACGGCGGACTCCATAGCAAGCAGGATTCCACTCGCCTGCAGTCCCCGGTAGCACCACGTCAATCTAGCAGCTGTCCTCTCATTACAGCGTAGCCAAAATAGTTCAATGTCAGTGCCAAGGATGCGTATCGATGTATGCGGGCACTGCCCGTTGAAGACCGGCGGTAGCTCAGGTAGCCCAGGCGAAAGGCGCCGACAGCCACTTGCTATAGGCTGGTCTCGCATGGACCGCCTCCCTCCAACATCCGCCCACCCGGCGGGTCAACATCGGTCGCTTGGTCGTCAGCTCCGCGCGCCGGCTCCGAGGCAAGCGTTCGCCAGCTCTTCCTTATGTGAGTGGCCGTAGTCCTTGATTAGACTGTGCTTAGCTCTTCTGAGCAGCATGCTTCGGACCGCCCAACCTCCCCTGGAAGCCTAAGCGGCTTATCGAATCGAAAATAGCTACATGTTGACGAGCTCGCATAGAAATACGTTCATGGTGGTGAGAAGGGTAGGAGTTATCAGGGCGAGACCCATCTGTCTGACCGTTGTACAGCCTTAGGTAATCTCGGCGGGGCCTGTGCCTGCCCTAACCTGCGATGCCATCAGTGGCGATCCAGTCGGACTGTTGAAGCCGCTGCTAGTAGCTGCCAGCCTCGATGTCCGTACGGCTGGTCAGGGCTGGTCGCGCCGCCAGTGCCAGCACCAGGGTGCCGGCACCTATCACGACACATCGCGGCCGTCGTGCGCACTCTTTCTCTGCAGATTTCTCTTTTTCCGCGCGTACTCGCCACATAGGAAGAGATGGCTTTCGGCCATAGGCTCCTACCGGCGCTGCCTTGGGAAAGCGCAAGCACTGTCCACTTCGTGTGACAGCAGACAGAGGTGTGTTACAGGTCACTTCGCAAGGGAGCACTGTGCGTTCTTGTTGCTCGGGAGTGAATGATGATATGGCCTCCGGCTCATCGATCGGGTTATACATCACATCGGAGCTAAGTGCCGCCCCACACTCAGGGAGCGCGCAGGCTGATATACCAGGGCCTGTACGGCCTGTATTGGTCAAACATACGCTGTGTCACGTCACACCGATGACGAAAAAAGATGAGCGGCAGCGGCGACACCGATGATACCGGATACCGGTGCAGCCGCTGGCACTTGCTGAAGAGAGGAATCCAATGCCTCGCTACGTGTTACGATGCTCCTGCGTTGGCTGGTAGGGAGGCTATTGCGACTCCCGTTCGCCCCTTCGGGGATCCGACAGAGATGCTAGAGTTCCCCCGCGAATCCCACTGACCCCACTTTTCCAGATGCCGTTCCCCTGCGAAGTCACATACATCTGGCATCGAACTGCAGGAAAGGCAACAGTGCAAACAGTGCCTATGCCATGCATCCGAGTACTTGGAACGCGTCGACATGTCCTGCACCCAATTCTAGGGCATCCGTCCATGTTCGGGCAGCTCAGTCATGGTCCTCAGAGGTTATGGTGCATGTGGCGGGAGGCGGACAGCTGCAGGGCGCCGCAGACGGCGGCCAGGACGTCGTCGCTCTTGATGGATGCAGGCGGGGACGCCCGTGAGGCTCTGGCGGCGTCACGAGGCTGACTGGGGGGGACGTACGTGCCGCCGCTGCCGCCGTGATGCACGTGCGGTGCAGGATGCCCGGTCGGGCGTCAGGGTGTGGGCGCAGTCGGGCGCACAGCAGACCCGCTCGAAGCTGATTTCTTGAGTGCGAAGCGTGACAGTGCCGTTGTAGGTGCCGTCGTCGAGGGTGTTGAGGGCTTTTTCTTTGTGGAGAGGTTACAGGCGGAGATGCGAGAAATGGCGCAGACAACGGGAGTGACAGGTAGCCCTCCCGACAAACAACTTTATTTTGGCACTAGTAACCACCGAAACCCTCCCCCAACTACAGCGCACCACAGCAGCCAAGACCAAACACCGACGGCGCACACAAGAAGAGAAGGAGCCCTGCACCTAAAGACCACATAACAGGAAGGCGAGACGACGAAAACAAAGGAAAGGAGAAGCCGAACACCAGGACAGGAGAGAAACAGGCTGAAAGGACCCACGGAGCGCAGGCAGCAGGGGGCGGGCGCCGCCGAGCCGTCGCTGCCGTTGGGCCGCGGCAGGTTGTCCAGCGCCTCCGGGCCGCATCCGACGCCATAATGAAAGCCGCAGCGTGGTCCTGGTCAGTTGGCGCTATCCCTGTGCGAAGTAGCCGTTGAACTCGCCTGCACCGTAGTGGAGCGCCCGCGCCACTGACTCGCACTGACTCTCACACTTGCGCTTCGACGCCCGAACTGAAGAAACCCGGCACGCTCCTCGTGCCGTTCACACGCGGGGGCTTCCACGAGTCCGATGGGAAGGAACCGCGCACGTATTACCAGTAAGCGCTGTCGCCTGCCTCAGCCCGCTACGTGCTATTACGCCGACCCTGTGTTCGCTCCGGCCCTGGCCTCCACTGCCATGCTTCCCCAACCGCTCATCACGCAAGAGGGTGTCAACCGATACCAGATTCCCGTTTTGGTTGGTCACGGGGGTAGGGTGGCATCCGGCATCTTTGGAGGGTTGGGGAAGGGCGCATCTGGCATCTGTTTTGAGCCAAAACTCGGCATCTGGAATCCCCGTGAACAACCGAAACGGGAATCTGGTATCGGTTGACACCCTCTTATCACGCCGTGTTCGGTCCGCCCATTGAGATGCTTACGCGACCTCGCTGTCGTTTGATAAAGGAGAAATCTGCAGAGAAAGAGGGAGCCCGTTTGCTTGCTATCACGTTGCGTCCGCTCCCTGCCTATGCTTGCACCGACCCATGGGTGCTGCCGGTCATATCCTTCGCTGCTTACCTTTCCAGTGGCTTGCCTCCGGCGGCTTCAAACTTACCCCCGTTTGGTTGCAACCAGTGCGTTGCATGCCCGCGCCTGCCCAATCGCCCTACGCAGGCCCGACTACTCCGCGCCCGGCCCGCCTGGCGTTCCTGTCTTCCACCGGCCCCGGACTGTCAGTACGATTACCAGTACCACCGCACCGCGCAGTACGTCCAAGACATCTCCGCCATCGGCGCCCAAGACCCAGACGGTCAGCTCCTTGCCGTCAAGTTTGCAGATCACGCCCAGTTTCACCGCCTCGCCGTCGAACCGAGAACGAGAACGAACCGAGAACGGATTCGGATTCGAAAACGGATGCCGCGGCCTTGGCGTGCTCCCCGACGTCTTCGGCATTGGGGACGACCCCGTCAAGGGCCCGGACTCCTTCAGCAAGCCGTACGGCAGCCTGCCCGCCGGGCTGCCGACCCACCCCCTTCACGCCAACGTTACGTGGCGCCGCGCGCCCGGCGCCGGCAGCATCTCCGGCCTCCTGGTCCCGGAAAAGGCGGTGCGCATCCCCATCCATGCCGTTCCAGTCGGAGCCCCACCTCGATGTGCAGGTGCACAACGTACCACTCGGTCGTCCGTGCTTGCCGCACTGAGCTCCGCTTCAAGCACACACTCCGCCGCCAATCCCCTCTGCCGCCGCCACTGGCTGCTGTCCCATCATCTCCTGCAAGCATGCTTTCTAACCCTGTTTCGACCCGACATGTATGGTCCACCATACCCGCACCCATGCAGGACAGCTCCCCAATAGTCCTTCCCACTGCATCTCCAACCCCCTATCTGTCCCACTCCTTTGCGATGAGGGGCCTTCCTGTACGGTGCGCCCCCGCGCGCGGTACGGTGCCCATCCATGCCCCGGGCGGCGCTTTAGCGCGCCTGGCGCTCCTCACAGGGCCGCCTGCACCATGCCCCACTTGCCGTCGACCAGCCAGTCCGCGTCTGCGGCGTCCAGGGCAGAGTCCAGCCCGGGCGCCAGCCCCACCGCGACGTCGGCCTTGAGCGTGCGGAGGGCCACTAGTGGGGCTGGCCGGAAGCCCTGCAGCGCGGGGGCCGGACAACGAGAAGCGTGAAGGCGGGCGCGAGCGGGAGCGGCCGTGCTTGCGGCCCGTAGGTCGGCATTGCAACACGCAGCATGGGGGGAGACGCCTGTCGGGCCACACTTTGGCGACAAAAGCACATGGCGCGGGAGCCCAGCACGTCACGCTGTCTTTGCATTTGCAAAAAGCGTGCTCAGACAGTGGCACGACGCAGGAACGCCCATGCCAGTTCCGCACGGGATGATAGCAACTGCGCGGATGGCTGCATCAAGAATATGGAAGTTAATTCTCACCTGGAGGGACTCAACGAACGGCGTCGTGTGCGGCCACCTGGACCCGACAAACGCCAATGAGACCCGGGGGGTGGGGAGTGCTTACACATCGGGCAGGAAGAGGGTGAGGGTATGGCCCTCAAGCGTAGGCATGGGTTCCTCATGCCTTCAGTGAGCCCATGTAATACAGACACCTCGGAGCCATGGACACCACTGTCCCGAACATGCATCCGGGCGACAATCGCTGTCTGTCCGTCCTCACTTCCGTACGCCTGGACGCGGCGGAAGCCCCGTGCCGCGCCCACACCAGCCCCGCCCACCTGCAATCATGCGTCAGCTTTCGGTAATTGAGATCGCCCTTGAAGATCACCAGGTCGCTGCCGGACAGATCGTTGTACAGCTCCGGAGCTAGCTCCGACATCCAGGCGAATGGCGCGGGAGTGGTCCAGAAGGAATGGGCCGCCCAGCTCCACGCGCCCGTGCCGCCGGCGCTGGTCGGCGCGAGGTGGCGCCGCCAGCGGGCCGCCAGCGCGCGGACCGGCTCCCAGGCCGCGGCCGGGACCTGCGGCCCATGGTGCAGCGAGGGACAGCGGGGTCGTGGCAAGGGGTGAGCTAGGCAAAGGCCACGACAAGTAGGGGTCGAGTGCCGCAGTTCCACGCGCTGCGGTCGATGGACTCCGTGTTGGGTTGCAGTGCCTGGTTCGCGCGGGCCTCACACAGCGCGTGACCCCCTCAACCCGCGCGCCCCGAGCCTCCATCGGCGTCACCCGAGTCCTTGAGGACCCATCCAACGCCGCGGACGGCAGACGGTACACGGGATCCGCCAGTCGCCCCGCACTACCGCGCAAGCCGCACCTGCAGTACCTGGCGGCGCTCCTGACCGGTCCCTCCTCTAGCCCCATCCTGGTGCTGCACCTCCCGCCACGCACGAGCCCATCGCCCACGTCCCCGCCCCTTCCCGCCCAGCCCCCCGCACCTGCCCGCCCGGCGGCTGGCTCGCCTCGCAGCTGCCCAGAAGCCCCTCCAGGTCCCCCCGCAGCGTGTCGGACACGAACCAGGGGATGGCCTTGCCGTGCAGCACCACCCGGTCCGCAACACCTGCGCATATGGGTACGCGGGCAGTACCGACGTGACCTCGAGGTGTTTTGGCCATGGCTGTTAACAGTGGCGGGTGTGTCCTTCCTAGCACGAAGCAGGGGATGTCATCGCCGGTCAGGACCCACGCGCCTATCTGCGTGGGCCCGTGAGCCCGTACGGGCGGGCGTCAGGGCTGCAACCAGGCGTGCAATGTCCGGTGTGCCACAGCGCAGGGCGCGCCGCGCCAAGATGCACCGAGGGCAGGAGGGTCGCCGTGGGATGGATGACTCAGGGAGTGGGTGGAAATTGGGGCGCCGGCAAGGAGGGCGGGGCAGAACGACGAGCAGCTGCGGCGTACTGGCCCTGCAGGGCGC
Organism: Gonium pectorale; assembly: GCA_001584585.1. Classification (NCBI taxonomy): domain Eukaryota; kingdom Viridiplantae; phylum Chlorophyta; class Chlorophyceae; order Chlamydomonadales; family Volvocaceae; genus Gonium; species Gonium pectorale. Next base: position 374,230 of record LSYV01000027.1, on the reverse strand, counting down.
CATGAATTTGAGGCAAGGGCCGTCAAGGGCGGCAGCCGCGCAGCGCGCCGCGGCGCGTGTCAAGGCTGCATCCACCCTGACACCTGGCGCTCTTGGCACCCACCCAGCGGGAACATGACGGGCTGCAGGCAGCTCAGGTAGCCATGGCGCCGCGCCTGCAGTGTCCTTTCCATCCCTCACCACCCACTCGGCGCTCGAAGAGGAGAAGCATGGACAGCCCAAACAGAGTTCCCACTGGCAGCCGGTGGATACCCTGGTTCGAACCTGCACTTTGCTGCGATGTATCTGAAGCTGGGCCGAGAAGGGGATCCGGACAAGGAACCCTCTGTATCCCCAATGCCGGGGTAAGGGGCATTGCGCCCATTCTCCTGCCCCGCTCACAACCTTGCGCCACCGCTCACCGGCCTCCAGCAGCAAGTCCGCCAGGCAGAGGTCCGCAAAAAGCTCCAACCCGCTGTTGTCCAGCACGATATCTACGCGCACGCCGTCGCCGTCGCCGTTGCCATCGCCGTCACCGCGGTCGCCGACGGAGGCCGCGCGCCGCGCCCGCAGCGACGCCATCGCCTCCCAGACCGCCTCTCCCTCATCCACGATGATGTGCGACGCCGGCACGGCCACCGTCGATGCATCAGCTGCATCAGCGGCGGCGGTGCTGGCGCCCACCGCCGCCGCCACTTCTGGCGGCGCCGCCAGGTGGTGCTCCTCCAGCCCGGCGGCGCCGGCAAGGAGCGAGAGGTCTGCCTTGTTACCCCACAATGCGATTCGCAAACCGGCGAGCACCGCCAAACGCGCAGCCGCCGTCGCTGAGGCGGCGTCGATGCCGCCGGTCGGCTGTTGATGCGGGCCCTGCTGCCCGTCGGCCGCCCGAACGTGGTCAGCGGGAGAGTGCAGGGCCCGCAGCAGCATCTGCACCTCCGCCGCCATGTCGGCTGCGGCGCCGGCTGACTTGCCCCAGGCAGCGTCCTTCTGTCGTCGGAAGGGGTCCAGGCCAGCGAGTGACGGGTGGCGCTGCGCGGAGGGAGGGGCAAACACCGAGCTGTTGCACGGTCTGCATCGGGTTTGCATCAGGGCGTAAAACGGTCACCTCACAATCTGGGACCCAGCACGAGCGCCGCTGCGCATGCAGCCCCCTACTCCCCTCGTTTGCCACCTGACTTCCTGGCGGCCGCACATGGGGTCCCAAGCGCTGTAGGCGGCCCCCTCCGAGCTCATGCCCGCCACCTGCCTGCAGCGCCGCGTGTATGGCGGCATACATGTAGCACTCCACCGTCAGCCAGGGGAGGCCCAGCCAGGTGCGGCTGGCGGGGGCAGGCTGCCGAGCCGCAGCCAGCTCGACCGCCGCGTTGGCCGCGTCCAGGAGGGCCTGAGGGTAACAGGGGAAGGGAGGAGCGCGGTGGACAGAAGGAGGCGCAGTGGCAGCGAAACACAACCAGAAAATCGCTAGAGAATGATATCAAATACGCCTGAGGAGAGGGCTGGCCGTATTGGGCATTGACAGTTGCTGTGTGGACACCTCGCCAGGAGCACGAGTGCCGCCCAACCGCGCAACAGTGCCCCCCCCTGCAATCCGTCCCCGAGCATCTCACGCCTGCCTTGGTGCACCCTGCAGCACCCGGGAAGCGCACCGCGGCCAGCGCCCGTACTGTACGCCAGCCCTCGCCGCCTCGCCCCTCGTCGCAGACGAGCAGCGTGTCGGGGGTCAAGAGGCCGGGCAGCGTCCCCACTACCGGTAGAGGAGCCTGAGGCGCAGTAGTGGCTAGTGGGTCAGGGGGACCCGTGGACGTACCTGTGTCGACGCAGATGCGCCCTGCACCCGCAGCGCTCCCAGGGGTGCGTTGGCGAGCATGCCGGACCGCAGAGCCCGCAGCTCTTCAAGGCACGCGGAAACCTGGTGCCATGGGCGGTTGGGTATCACACGGTTAGTGCGTTCAAGCCTCATCCGATACCTTCTACGGGCCGTAACCCCGCAGCGTCCAGAACTAGGCGGCAGGGTTGTTGGCGCCGCATTGACGGCCGGGAGGAGGGCGGAGACTGATCAGGCCAAGGATGGGCACGGCGTCGGAGTGAGCGTGCTGCGGAGCCTACGGCACTCAGCGCCCGAGCCGCACGACGCTCACCTCGCCTCCAAGCCCGTCATTGGCGGCCGCCGCGCCGACAAGACGGGCCGTCTCCGCTTCCACGTCCTGAATCATGGATTCGAGGATTGCCGGCAGACGAGCGGTGATCGTCGCATTCGCAAAGGACCCCGCTTCCGAGCCGATGAGAGCCGGGAACGGCGGCGGCGGCAGGCCAGTAACGGCGCCTGAGGGGGAGGGCGCTGCTGTTGCGGCGGCGGCTGTCCGCAGGCGAGTGCCCATGTCGGCGCCGGCGCTGGCAGCCAGGAATGCAGTGGACTGAGATATGACGCCCGGACCCTGCGATAACGCCAACCGAGCGCTGCCACAGGCGGATGCAAGGGAATGGGCCCGTGGGGCGTTTCTGGGGAGTCGGAACCGAAGTGCGACACCGCAGCGGCCCGACTTGCGAGGGCGGCTGGCTGAGGCTGGCGATTGGAAGCCAGGCCGTTTGATTGAGTCCTGTGCCGTTGCCAAGGGGAGGGCACAGCGTGTTTCGGGCCGGCGAGGAGTGGGGAACACGGGTGCAGGGGATGTCATGACAGTCATGAGTAGGGACTATCCATTCATTTAGGTTTCAGCCGTGGTCTCCCAGAGTATTGCGTCAAGCGCAGTGGGATGTTGCGCGTCCCGATGCTGGCCGCCCAGCTCGATCAAGCTATAAAGCCATTCTGTTAATCGCGGAATGGTTTACCTGGATCATGACAATGAGGTGCGCAGCGTCAGCGTCAGCGCAAGCGAAACCTTGTGGCACACATACGTATTCATATTTGCATTATAAATAAATGCATCGTCAGGAGACGCTGTGATGAGGGTGCCGCACGGCGAAACGTGCATGTCAGGCCAGCAAGGCAACCAACTGTGACCCAAACGCCGTTTGGCCCCACTCCTCGCTTTGTAGCATGACCTGAAACACCTTTCACACTTGAGTCGTGCATTACATAGTGATATGAAACATGCGATAGGCTGAGCATCATTATCAGCTCTGTAGTGCGCGCTCCGGTGCTCTGCACCTGAGGCTTTCTAAGAGCTCATGGCGGCCCAAATAGCGCCAGCCCCGGGCGTCGAGTATTCGCTGACGCTGGGGTCGAGCCTTGTACCCGAGGCCGGAGAGGAGTTGGACGCGTCATACGCGGCGCTGCGCTACGATTTCCGGCCAGCAAGCGCGGACATGGAGCAGCCGGGAGTGCTGATCCTCGGCAAGGATAGCAGGGTCAGTAAAGCGTGGTCTGTCCAAGGGTTCTCAACTATGCCCCCCGGTTCCCTCAAGTGCAGCAGCCCGTAGCGTGTTGCCAAGGCGCTGTGGGCGACACAAACCACCTTCCCATCCCCGCTGTGCTGTGCACCCATATCTCACAGGCCCTAGCGCTGACCCTGATCCCTCTCCTTCCTGGGGTCGCCACGATTGCCCATCTTCCCAGACACCGCTTCCCCTTCCCTTCCTCCGTCCCATGGAATTAACCAAATTTCCCTCCGTGCACGTAACCTCCGAACCTAGGTCTCTCTCTACCTGGCGAACTCGGCGACATGCGAGTGGGACGTGCTGCTGGCGGGCAAGTACGAGCCGCACACTTCCGGCGGCAGCGGCAGCGGCGGGGGTCCCGCCAGCGCCGGCGCACAGGCTCGTGACAGCCTGGATTGTGTGGCGCTATTTGATCCCGTCAGCGGCACCTTCCGGCTAGAGGCGCTTCTGGGGCAGTA
>LSYV01000027.1:348425-361989 GCA_001584585.1 Gonium pectorale | reverse complement strand
GGGTCGGGGGGTCATTGGTGTGGGGCGCGCGTGCCGGGCCATGGGCCATGAGCGAGGCGCACAGCCCTCTGGGCGCTGCCAGCCTCCAACCCGCGATCCCTGCGTGCGCCACCGGAGCGGCGGGCGCCTACCCGAGTGCCCTGCGTGCGCAGCGCGCTGCCCTAACCTGCTTGCTGCTCCCAGTGGGTATCCCCCGTGAGCCCCGTCTGCACCTGACGTCGCCTCCACCCGTCACTCTGCCCCCCATCTGCCATCGGCGCGCTCGGCATTACCACTACGCCCTTGTCCCCACCCTAATCCCCACCCTAATCGCCACCCTAATCCCCACCCTCGTCCCCGTCTGCGTCCCCATCCTCGTCCTCATCCACGGTGTTGACGCCGCCCAGTCCCGGCTGCTGCGTGGCGACTCCCGCGGCTACGAGCTCCTGACGGTCGACCACGACACGGGCGCCGCCCGCCTGGACATGGCGGCTGAGTGGGGGGACGCCTCCGCCCCGGTGCCGGTGGTGCCCGAGGACGAGCTGCTGTGCGACCCGGACGCCGGCTGGCTGTGCTCGCAGATTGACTGCAAGGTCAGACCATGGAGCGGGGGGGGGGCTCTGGGGAGGGGGCCCCCCCGCGGCCCTGCCGCGCGGGTGGGGGCAGTGAAGAGAACGAGCCGAAACGAGCGGCGGGGGGGGGATGGCGGGGCGTGCAGGCCCCTGACGCTGGGTGGCTGTGCTTGCAAGCAGCTTGGTAGCGAGGTGTGCGTGCCCAGCAGGCAGCTCCGCCACCGCCAATCCTGTTTCGTGGCTAGGCTGCTGACGGCGCAATCCGATGCCTGCGGCTCTGCGTCCCGCCCCACCGTCCCAGGTTGGCGACAACAGCAGCGGCTTCGTTACGTGGTACCCGGTGGGCAGTGCCACCATACTGGCGCTGCAGGCGGGCGGGCTGCTCATCGAGTACGGTGAGCTTGCCCCATAGGGCTCCATGCTTCCGTTTCGTAGTCCCCTACATGCCACCCGTGTTTCGCGCAGACTGCCAGTTGGTTTCTTACATTTCCTATCGGGTGCCGGGCGCACTCGGCACTGCCGGCCGGCGGGCTCACGCTACATCCTCTGGCCCGCCCTGGCGATTGCTGGGGCTTCCTCGTCCATGCCCACAACCAGCACTGTCGCCGAAGCTCGTGACGCTTCCCTTGCGTGGCAGCTCCACGCCTCTGCTCGCCTGCCGCTCGGCACTTCCTCGCGCAGAGCGAGCCGCTGGCCTCGCGCATTCTCCGTTCTCCGTTGCCCCTCCGTCTCGCAACGGCCACTCGCTCCGACCAGCCCTTACCGCTGACTGCCTCCGCCTCCGCCGCACCCACTGCTGCGGCCTCTACCTGCTTTCGACAGTAACGCCCCATCCCTCCGCCCTTCCGCCTCTCAGCCCTCGACGAATCGGATTTACATGCGCACTGGCTGACCATGCCGTCCAATCCTCCCGCCCTCCGCGCCGGTCCCTCTCTCCCACCCCCAAAGACATGGCCAGCGCTGCGCCCATCGGCCTGGTCGCACGCGTGCCCGAGGAGAGCTCGCTACGCTTGCTGCGCGCCGACGGCTCGCCCTCCGAGCGAGAGGACGGAGCCGACGTGGCGGAGGTGCAGGTCCTGGAGCCCAACGGTGAGAAGCCGTAAGCTGTTGGCGGTTGGACGCGAGCGGATGATGATCGCTGCGTGACGGTTGGTAGTGGCGCTCTCCCGCCCCCCTACCAAATGCTGCAGCATGCGCTGGCCGAACGCTAGAGGCAGCTGTTGACCGAGCGGCAACGCCTAAACATGCGCGTGCTGCGTCCTTGCCGTAATCCCTTCATCAAGTCCTGAACCCGCCTAACCCGTTGCCCTACCGCAGGCGAGGTACGCGAGTCCCTGCCGCGCAACCCCCAGGGCGCCTTCTTCCGCATCTTTCAGCCCAACAAGTGGCGACTCAAGCGCCAGCAGAAGATGCAGGCGGAGGCGGAGGCCGCCAAGGCGCAGGCGCTGGTGGGGGCGTGAGGGCTGGACGGTTGCGCTTGGTGAGGACGTGACGGAGGAGCAGAGACCCGAGCCCCACTGCCAGCAGAGGGCCGCAGGTAAGGGTGGAGGCGGAGGCGCTATTCGCAGCCCGAGGGCAGGAGGCGGGGCACCAGCGGGAGCCGCAATCAGACGCCGAGGCGGAGGGCCCCAAGGCACAGCGCCTGGCTGAAGAGACACGTGAGCAGAGAGTCAGGCTGAGTCCTAGGCATGGTAGCTGTATCTTCCCACGGCGCGCGCGCGAGGGGCGGGAATGGTGTGTGTGTTGTATTAAAAAGGGAACAAGCAGAGTGTTTTGCAGAAGCGCGATCTGTGTGAGTACATGAGATGGGGTCGGATGCAGTCACGGTGCCTTGGGACGCAGCTTCTTGCGGTGGATAATGTGGCGGATGACCTGCGGGTCGGCAGTTGCGCGTGTGGCACTTCGATTCTGAGCTTAAGAAAGGCGAATAATGGGCGAAAGCTGCACGAACCGGTCGGAATAAGGCAGGCGTCGGAGATTGAGTGTCTCGCCCCATACCACAGGGGACTTGCTGTCGAGGTGGGGACGGAGTGATGGGAGCGGTTCCGGGAAAGGTGCGCGCAAGTACTGCAAGGCTGCTCACCAAACATTTGGCGGCAGGAGGGCATCTTCCGCTCACTTGGCCAGTGCAGCTGCGGGGATCGGGGCGCGGTGCTCGAGGGGCAGGAAGTGAAGGCTGCGATGCAGGGGTGCCCCATCTTGTGGCATGTCGTTGCGTGGCCCTCCCCCGCTCGCATAGCAAGAGAAGAGGAGGCGCGTGTCGTGACATCTGGGAGGGAGATAGGGGTGAAGCCGTGAATTGTGTCCGTCATTTGTGCACGTTGCAACCATGCTCTTCCCATACGAAGTGTCTGATAAGGGTCTTGCGATTCTTCGACGTGCCTGGTGGGCAGAGGACTGCGAGGGTGTTACGCGGCACCAAAGTACTTTGCAGAGGTGGTTGTTTGTTACGGTTTCAATGGGGTTGCGCGGCGGTTGCAGGCACGCTTACATGCTTCCTGCGTGGTAGGGTGAATCTAGGCAAGTGCCCTGAGTTGCGGCACGAGTTGCGGGCAATGAGGAAAGGGCCAGCGTTGAATCGTTCAGTTGAATCGTTCAGTTATTACGGCGATGTTTGCAGCTCGCACGATACTTTCCCCGTATTCGCAGATTTCTCGTGTTCCTTTATTCGTAACACGTCGATGCCGTTTTGGGTACCCGCGACTCGGCCGGGCACAAGGCCTTCCCCACTCCCCGCTCTGACCTCATCACCCGGAAATAAACCCGATCCTAAAGTGAACGCCCACATTCGGCTTGGCCAAGTATGGATTGGAGAACTGGTATAAGTGCCCAGAGGGTTGGATGCATGCGCGCGTGGGGCTTTATCGTTGTCGCGGTCCGGAGCCTTGGAGTTTTACGGTCGTTGGGCAGGTTGGGCTCGCATGCGGGGCTGGGGCCATGGGAAACGCAGTCACCGCGGTGTGTTCAGGCGTGTGCTGTGGTCAGGCGGCAAAGTGTTCCACAGAGAACATGTCGAAGATGTTCCGTGTCCTTTGGGCACACTGCGGGGAAAGGTGGTAGCTTCTCTGGTGAGGAGTGGTGCACTAAGCTGGTGGTGCTCACCCGTACGTACGTCGGCATACGACCCGTACACCATGCGCACGTGACGTCTAATTGACTCGCAAATCATAAAGGGATTTAGTTAAGCTCGCTGCACCGGGCATCAAATCCTCTCCGCGCGATTACGACACTTGCCGACCACCCCAAGACGCTCTTGCTACCTGGTGCCACCTACGCGCCGCTTATATAGAGCGCAGGGCCTCCGCAATACACCACTGCACACTCAGTTCTGGCAGTTAAGATGTCGTCATCTGCCTCTGCGGGCACCCAGGCAGATGCGGCGGAGCTTCCGGACATTGATGAGACCCTCGAGCACAGGGTGAACGCATTTATGAGCGAGCAGCGTCAATCGAATGCCTTGCACAACCAGGTCCTCGTTTCGCTGCTGGCGTCCTCACAGCAGCAAGAACATACAAACCATGCCATTTTGGACCTCCTTCGAGAGCACCACGACCAGCTTCAGCAGCTGCGTGGACAGCAGCAGCAGCTGCAGCAGGAGCAGGCAAACCACCACCAGGCAGTCATGCAGCAGCTGCAGCAGCTGCAGCGCCTGCAGGGCCCCGCGGTACCGCCGGGCCAGTGAGGCGGCAGGTGAGGTTTGCGTGCTGTGGGTCGTACTCGGGATGGGGCAACAAACGTGCCCCACTGCTCCCGTTGAAGTAAGGCGTGAGCTTCCAGGGGTGGCTCTTGCTGAGCGGCGCTGTTTCTAATGATCCGTGCCTTAAAGCCTGCATTTAGTGTGCAAGGTGATCAAGTAAGCAGCACTTATCCACGGCTCCCTGACAGTATGGAATTCTGTGGCTCAAGGGCGTGGCGTGGAAGGTACGGAGCCGCCATGTAAACCAAGGCACCACGGCCCTTGCTCACCCAGGCAGATGTGGGTGTCGCGAGCAGGAGCGAGCATTTCCTTCATCTGGTGGATGGATGGGCGCAGCGTGCAGCTCTTCACGCGTTCGAGTGGGATCTGGTTTGGGTGACTGGATGCAAGCAAGGGGCTGTGATTTGTGATCTTAGCGATGGGTGCAGGATTTAGGGCCCAAGGAGGGTTGCGCAGAAACCTGGCGCCCACGCGCCTTCCGAATGTCCGATGTGGACGGGGAACGCTGCTTGCGCCAACACGTGGTATGCAACGCATGTAACTTGTGTGCTGTCCAGCTGTGTGCACAGCTAGGCGTATGGGAGGCCTTTGACTGGGGGAGGCTCACCCGGGTTACCAGCCTAGCCCCTCGGGTGAGTTGACGGACATACACCCGTACCAATAGACAATTTCGGGCAAAGCACATTGCAGCGGCCCGTGGGTGCCATATGACGATAAATATGCTGCTCATACGTCCGTCTGATGGACGCGGTATGTTTGGTTCACTCTGGTACCGCCATGGGAATGGTGCGGTTTGCGATGTAGGTCTAGTTATGGTTTGCATTGCATGGATACAGTTGCTGCTGGGAATGCACCCCTGTGTTGCCGTGTGGGATTGAAGCCCGAATATCGAAGGGAAAAGGCTTGTAACGGCATCTGTCTATGAAAGGAACGGCGCCCTTCGCGTGAGCTGTTGTCATACGGCAACCCGGACCAGAGTACATAGTGAACTTGCCTTTGGACACGCTGTGGCATTCATGGTCCCGCGCCGGATCAATCGAGAATAGATGGCACTTACAGTGGCTGATTTGCACCGGTAACTGGTACATGGTGCCGCAAAGTACGCACGAAACGGCGGAAGGAACGGCCGATGCGTACACCAGGTATTACCGTACCATTGCGACACAAGGCATACAGGCCGCCGTGATGCGCTGGGGTCCGAGGCAGGCTTTCGGTGGTTTTTTGATACGGGAGGCTGCTGGTCTCTCCCGTTGTCTGTGCCGTTTCTCTCGTCGTCATACCCGTAAGCTTGCCAGTGGAGAAAAAGACATCTCACGCATGCCAGCACCTACTGACCCTCCCGCTCCAACACCTAGCCAGACCCGCCCGCCGCACACGCGCCCGCCTGTGACATCAACTGTTGGCTATTGTGTGAAACACATGCCACTGCAGCTACCTGGGTCCGCAAGCCATGCCGCCCTTCTAAAAATGTCGCATGTATGGGTGTGTATGTATGACCGCGGAAGTAGCCTACCCAGCCCCTGTTTTTCTTTTGAGCGGGGCCTCCCAACGGTAATCCGCGGGCCACCCAAGCTCAATGCGTCGCGCAGGCAAAGGTCTTGAAGGCCAAGCACGCACCGAAGGCTGCATGGCTCCACATGGCAGTGCCGTAGTCAGAAGGTATACATGGTTTTTATGGCAACACTCGGCGCCAGGAATGCGCCGCCACAGCTCATGAAGGCTGGCGTGATGGGCGTAACATGCCAACAGGTCCCGAGACAATGTTGTCAGTGGCGTGTGTGACACACAGCGGGTGGCAGGCGCGCGGGGCACGCTCAGCAGGATACAGGTTACAGGTTACATGTTCGTCAGCAGCGAGCTCGGTGACGTTGGGAACGGAGTGATGGGAGCGGTACGCACAAGTACTGCAAGGCTGCTCAGTGCTCACCCAACATTTGGCGGCGGGAGGGCATCTTCCGCTCGCTTGGCCAGTGCACCTGCTGGGACCGAGGCGCGGCGCTCGAGAGGCGAGAGGCATAGACCCAAAGCTGCGAAGCGGTGGTGCCTCACCGTATGGCCTGTCGTTGCGTGGTCCTCCCCCGCTCCCATAGCGTGAGCGCGGAGAAGAGGCGCGTGGATATTGTGTCTTGGCACGTTGCCATCTTGTGAGGAGGTGGGAGCTGGGACCTGGGAGGGGCAGCTGTAGGCTATGTCTGTCCATGTTGATTGTCCAATACCACACGTTGTGGGCATGTTCGTCCCATACTGGGTGATCAATGATGAATCTCACGGTCCTTACGGACGAGAGTTGACGATAATGCGGGTCGCTAACTTCCTTGGTTCTCTTTCTTGCTCCATTACCGTACTGTTCTCAGGCATGCGTACATGATCCCCGTGTCGTTGGGTGAATGCCCTGAGTTCCGGGCAATGAGGAAGGGTCTAGCGGTGCAGGGATCGGGTTTTGCGCGATGCTTGCAGCTCGATCGGTTGCCGTTTATGCCAACTGCGGCACCCGCGGGCACAAGACCTCCCACTCCCCGCTGTGACCTGATCACCCCATCCCACAGTGTTCTCCCACATACGGCTTGGCCATATACGGACGGGAGAACTTTCAGAGACATACGGTCCCGCACTCCAGCATGGCAGGGTGATCAGAACCGGCTTGGGTGGATATGCGCGTGCACGCATATAGGGCGTCTTCGTGGCCGTGGAGTCTTACTGATTGAGGGAACACTGGTGGGTGGGCTCGCATGCGGGGGGTCTTGGATCCACTGGACCAGTGTCGTATGGAGTCGATGCATGCAAAATGTGTGGGACGCCGACGGCCGGCCCAGCACGGTCGACAAGTGCCGCGAGGCGGCTTCGGCGGCGAGGTCGGCGGAGGTGTCAGAGCGCCATGTGAAGCAGAGGATAGGGAAGACGTCCCTTGTCGTGCGCTTCAAGTGCGGGCACTGCCCGCTCTCCTCGACGACCACTGTGCAGACTTGTGGCAGGAACAATACTTCCGTACAAGTGCTCTGCGCGAAGGGAAAGGGCGGCTGCGGGGAGCGCAGGACCGTGGCCCGGAGCAAGCTGAAGCAGCTGCAGGACGGCTCGCATGAGCTCTAGGCGGGCAAGGTGGGCTGGCACCGCCATCGGGGAGATGCATATGGTACGGGTCTGGGAGAGCCGGAGGTGTCGTGGTCGAGCTCAACGCGTGTCGACCTCTGTCGTGGTGTGTGTGCCAGCACGTCAGGCCATCAGGCAGGAGCCCCGTTCCGCTGAGCACCTTCGAATGCTTTTCGCATGTGATTCCCTCTGTCGCCGCAGGACGTGAGGTTAGACGGCTTGGGAATACCGTAGCGAGGGTCTATGGGGCGCAGCTGTACGAGCTGTGGGCCATTCGTTAACACAGTGTGGAGCAGTGCTGGAGTATTGAATGTACTACGAGCGCACGGTGCTGGAGTACCTGCACGCGCACCCCTACTATCCCAACCCGTAATGATTTTCCGGACCCGCAGTTTTGCATGTTCCGCATGCCAACTCCGAGCTGAGGCGGCAGTGGCCGATAGTTGTATTATGCTTTACATGTTAGGTTTCATGTAGGAAATGAGCGGGCCCCAGGCAGGGACGACGGGGCACAGTGCGCACGGCGATGACGCGGCGCACTCCCCTCACGCGGGGCGTCAGGGCAAGTCGCCGCAGCAACACGCGGGCGGGGCGGCTCCCGCAGGAGGAAGGTCGCCGGTAAGTGCGCACTCCATCGGTTTCCTGGGAAACACGCTGTGTGGTCACGCATGTGCTGTGGTCAGCGGCCGTGGCCCACATTGGTGAAAGGTCGAGTCACTCTGATATGAGTTTATGATGCACCACCGTATGCCATGCATGCGCGACGTCACGGTGACTCGCATAGAGTAAATCGGCTTCGCTAAGCCGTCGGTAAGCCAGTCCCTTGTAGAGCAACTAGCAGCACAACCCCTATACACCTGAGGCGCAACGGCGCATGCCCGAGGCAAGCTGGGTGCGCAGTGACGCGGGACAAAAATACGGCAATTGCCTCACGCCTCACCCCCACCCTTCTCCCCTCCACTTTCCCAAAGGTGTGTAGACTGACACCGACTGCCTGAAAGGACAACTCATTCTCTCTATACGTGATCCCTCTCCACGCGAACTAGGTTGCTGGAAGCCACTCATTCCCACCTCCTTTCGCAGCCCGGTCAGAATGCAGACCACACGGGCAATGCCAGCTGGAACTTCAGGACGTGGCCTTGCTGCGACGCCTGCCCGTCGCCGTGTCAGCCGGGCCCGGCAAGCTGTGGTTCCGTCGGCGATGCTGGACTCTATGGAGACCGTCAGCGCTGTCAGCCAGCTGGTCACGACTGGTGCTGTCTGCGTTGGAGCTCTCATGCTGCTGAACCGGTCACCGCTCCCTGAGCAGGCAAGGCTTGTGCGCCCCTGTGCCCTGCACGCGCTCAGTCCTTGGGACCGCAAACAGCAGCAAGGTTTCAGAGTCCCTTCTGTAAGGGGCCCAAAGTTCGTAGGAAGGGGCGCTTTGGCCGCGCGCGTTTTGTACCTCTCGGGTCCTCTCGATGCTTGCCCGGAGAAGGCGCGCGAAGCTGTAAAAGCTGCGGCTCCGTTTGCTGTTGACCTTTTGCTTATTTAAGCTGCTTACGTGGGCCAGTGTAGCGATGGAGCGTCTTGCTACTTGCTCTCGCCAACCCTACTCTCCTCTCTCGGCCCAATAGGACCGTCTCGACAACCGCAATGCCGAGCCTTGCCCGGTCTGCCACGGCTCTGGCTACGAGGCGTGCCTATGCTCGCGCTGGTCGGATGGCGACGCTGGCTGCAACTCGTGCAGCAAGACCGGATACATGCGGTGCAGAGGCTGCGGTGGTGGAGGCACTGCCGTTCCGCTGCTCGTCCGCGTCAAGAAGTGAGCTTGTATGGACAAGCTTGCTTCTCGGAACCGACCATGCAGAGGTTCTAGAACAAGGCTGGATGCGCCCTGATAGGTCGACAGCGGATGTATTATCAAACGGTGGCTGTGGTCTAGGCTGCCAGCAGCGGCGTGAACATGGCGTGTCGCAAATGTGCCGGCGGCTCTGCGGCACGCCTATGTACATTTATCCATAGGCGTAAGAGAAGATGCACATCTACGGTCTGACGGGAGATGTATGGGGTTTTGTAGCACGGGCATGGGTGGGTGGGTCGGAGGAAGGCGGACCTCCCTGCGGTGGAACCGTGCTAGGGGCGCTCAGTCACTAGTGGGCCTGGTATGCAGTGGAATGGGACTCGCGCGCATGGGCGTGGTGAAGAGGAGACGGGTACGGAATGACGGGGCGCATGCACATGGGTCATTGCATTGATCTCGCGCCTTGCAAGGAACTGCTTTCGCACCCGCCGTACTGTTTGCTGGTGCGCTTGTAGTTTGCGCATGCAAATGGAGGAGCTGCGTGGTGAGAGGACGAAGATATGATGAGAGCAATTGGCTTCGGCGCCTGTGCCGTTGCCGCCAGGGCTCGTTGCTGGTCACTGCGTTGTCGTTCGCGTGTATGTAAGGGTACAGCATCATTTGGTACCCTCAATTTTATCAATCAAAGTTACGTTTGCAGCGCGCCAAGTGTCTGTCCTGTTGTTGCCTTTGGTTGAGAGTCGGAGTTGAGAGTGAACGCAGGTGCTGGACCGGGTTTATTGCTTTGGGCCGCGCAGTTCGTCCTCATCATCGGAGTTTTGCACACATGTTGCGTTGTGGTTTTGGGCACCCTCAAGTAAGGCGGACGGGAAGGAAGCCTTTCCTAGTTCAGGCTCACTGGGTGTAAATCTGTTCGGTTCAGCAATGTGCCATACACCACTGCAGGGCGGGCTGGGCATGTCGTGCGACAGCTTGCATCGTAGACACGCCGTAACCATGCCCCATAACGCGGCAAGTGTCGGGACACGTACAAGTAATGCCCAGGGGTTGCTGCTGCTTTGTCATATGCCAGAACGGGCATGACGCTGTCGCTGCCATTGGGACATCGGCTGCCATCCCCATTCTTCCGACCGGCAAAGGTATGCTCGCGAGACGCCCTTCCAATTTTCTTATTCCCTGGGCGCGCACACGCCCCTGTACGGCCGAGTGCTGCGGGCCCGCCGTACAGGCCTTGTCAGGCGTCCACGTGACGGAGCAAGCCGCTCCTGGGTAGAGCTGAGCGAGGCTTGCCGCTTTAGTCCCGCCACAGCAGACGGTTGTGGTGGTTAGCTGTGCCACCGAATTGCCGTGCCGTCAACGGGACATGACAGCTATATCAAAATATACCAGATTCTTGTGAGACAGTCCCCTACTTGAACCAAAACAGAACGACTGTAAAGGGACCATGTCTTCATGGGACACTCAACGCAACAAACCGCCGTACTGCATTGCACCTTTGCAGTGGCTACGCGTAGCATGCAGCTGCGGTCGAAGACCGACACATTCTATGCATTTGGCGTCTGTCTGCCCACCTGCTCCGGACACAACCAGCGTGTGGGATATCGTACAGAGAAACATGTATCCGGCTAACCGCCTGCTTATGCCCCGAATCGTAACAACCTTTGAAGGCAATCGCGTCGACAATACGTTTCAGTGACTTGCCGTCATAGCCCGCAACGCCCACACATGCAGAAGCTCCTTCACCCCCAAACCCGCGCCGCTAAGTCCTGCATGCGGTGTAACGTAGCTATTCAGAACTTGCTGATTTTTGCAGCGCCATGCCAGGCACTCTGTGACCCACAGGTCGCTCAGTCTAGTTCAAACAGCAGCGAGCCCTCATCCTGGCCGCCCCCGTCCCCGTCCATGGCCACCAGCGACGAACCCGACCGCTGCACGGCGGCCGCCACCACAGCGGCGGCTGTGGCAGTCACGGCAGGTTGGGCGGAAGGGAGACCGCCGTGCGCTGTACCGGGTGCGGGCACCGCGGGCAAGACGGCCGCCGTGCGGCCGGCTGGCAGCTGCGAAGAGACGGTCGCTGTTGTGGCGGCTGTCCCCTGGGTGTCTTCACAGTCGCCACCACTCTCATCTGCAAAGGGGACAGCCGAAGGCACCAGCACCATGGGAACCAGCAGGGGATATTGGTCACCTTCATGGATTCCACAAGGAGCAGTCAATGCAGGGAGGTTGCAGGACCTCCGTACGGTTTGCACCGCACACGACACTTATGCCCACGCATATGCGACGAAGCGGAGACAGCCGAACAGGCTCTTATGGCAGGTTGGATTCGCATTGCCTCGTGCGCAACACAACTCTCAAGAGTTGCAGTACGCCGTCCAATGGGGTTGACCAGGCCACGCCGAGCCCTCTCCGACCCGCCGCATTTTTAAACACTTCCCAGCTGATGCCGCTGCCGTTTTTAGCACCCTTAAAGAGTCAGCCTGTAGCGCCCGATCGGGTTAAGAGTTTTCTTGAGGGTTCCGATCTCACGGCAGGGAGGCAATCCAAACTAAAACCTGCCATAAGCTCCATCGTCCATCCTTCCTCCCCCCGGGCTCGGCCGTACACTCCTGATAGCCCACCTTGGCTGTCGTTTTCGCAGTCTGAGCCCCAGTCCGACGGATCCAGCGGATGGGAGCGAAGCGCCGCCGGCGAGGCCTCCGAGCGTGTCTCGCAGCCACAGCCGCCGCTGCTCACTCCCGCCTGTTGGCCGCCCGCCGCCCCGGCGGCAGACCCCGCAGATGCTGCCGCTCCCGCCGCCGCCGCGCCCGTGACGCCGTCGGGTGTTCGCGAGTACGTGGTCCGACGGAACCCCCGCACCGCATCGGCCGCCCCGCCGCTGCTGACGGCGTGGCCGCCTGCGGCGGCAGCGCCGGCAGGAGCGGCAGGCGGGCGCGGCGACGGCCCGGGCGCCGGGCGCATACCGGGGGCATCAATAGGAGACCTGCGGCAATGGAGTTGCGGCAAGGGGAAAGGGAATGAATAACGACGCGCTGGGCGCCAGCAGCGTTCGTCCGGTCCGTCGGCCAAGCCTGTCCCTGTTTCGTCCATGCCGGGGCAATGGAGGTGCAGCCACAGTCGCCCCCGGTGCCAGTGTTAAGCTGGCCGTGTTAAGTGTTTTCGTCCTCCAACAGAAAAGGATGGGTGCCCCTCGCAACAACGTGATGCCGTGGTCAAATCTTCATCCCCTCTCACCTAGACAGCGCAAGGCTGCACACGCCATCGTCGGCGCCGCCGCCACCGGCCCCACCGAGCCGCCCCGCTGCGGCCCTCTTGGCGGCCGCCACGGGAGCCGCCGCCCCCGCTGATCCAGCCCCCGCCGCAGCCCCCGACGCCCGCATCCCCGCTGGCAGCGGCGCGGCAGCGCCGCCGCTGCCGCCGCCACCGGCGCCGCCAGTGCTGCTACTGGCGTCGTGCCGCAGCTGCTGGTGCTGCTGGCCCGCGCCCCTGCCGCTGCTGCCCGGCACCGTCGATGCGATGGACAGGGCGGCGCTCGTGCCGTCGGGCCCCAGCTGGCGGCCGCTGGCGCGCATAATCTCCTCCACGAGCGCCAGCGGCAGGGGGCCCAGCTGCAGCGGCGCGCTGGACGACCTGCGAGGCGGCAGCGCGGGGAAAGAGTCGATTACGGTGCTTGGCAAGATAGCCGGGTGGGGTAGAGGGTTGGAAGGCATTCTCAGTAGCCGGTTGGGGTGGGGGTGGGGGCGGGGCGGCTTGGGCACGTTCACAGACTAGTGGGGACCGTAACGCCAGAGAAGAGAGCAGAGCGACGGACGAGGCCACGGCTGCGGTGGGGCCCTGGTGAGGTTGCGAAGCAAGCGGGAAACAGAGATGCGAGTGGACGGCAAAGCGTGATGGGTGATGATGCGGGGCGCTGAGGGAGGCGCCATAAAGGTATAACTATGAGCTGGGAGGGAACGGACCGCGTGGAGGGGTACCGCAGTGCGGGGCTGCGGAGGGAGCGTTTGGTCTTCGGGCTCGGCACGAGGTGCGACGGAGGATTGACGCTGCTACCGCGCCGATGCAGCCGTCGCCCAATCACAAGCTCGTGTGCCGTACCCGCTTGCGCGTGTTCCCCCAGCCTAGGCGCAGCCACGCGCGACCCTCACGAGGCACCATACCACAACGAGGGTGCCTGCGCCGTAGCCCGAACCAGCAGCAGCGCCGATCCGCGAGTCCTCGACATACGCTTCAGCCCCGACCCCGCAGCGCGCGCCGGGCGCACAACCGTAACCCACCGGACGCGCACGCCGTGCTTGTGCGGATCAAACTCGGGCGGGCACTCGAGCGACGCCTGCAGGGCCTCCGCCAGCGCACGGCAGCCCCGGGGGCCACCGGACCCCGATGCCAGCCGATGCACCGCGCCAGACCCTGGCTCCGGGGTCCCTCCCGGCCCGGGCGCCTCGGCCGGCG
>LSYV01000027.1:295913-336300 GCA_001584585.1 Gonium pectorale | reverse complement strand
TGAGGTGCGCACGTCAGCAGGTGGGGCCTCCTTCATAATCGTAATCATGTCCCGGCGCTTGAACTGCAATGCGCCTTCAAAATGGTCGTGAGGGCCCTCGGCTCCTTAACCATTGGGTTTGTCATAGCACTATCAAACGTCACGCTGATGAGTGCTTGGCGTTTCCAATAGGGCGGTGTGTTTTGGGGGCAGGATCGGCGATGCAAAGGAGCCTACGCGCGACCGGCGGCAGCTGCGAGCCAGGGACACCTGTGCATGTCGTACCGCAACCGGTAATAACCGGTAGCAGCACAAGGGTGGGCTGATCGGTTGTATGTTGAAGCTAAATCCGACAGCCTGTTTGGTCCAAAACGCCAAAACAAGTGCAGGCCAGGCTATGTATGTATCCGGGGCCCTGGTATGTATGTCCGTAGAGGCTGGTTCCCTCTTCACCTGCAGAATTTTCTTCTAATTCCAACAGAACCCGGACCTACGGCACCGCACAGGCACGTGACGGCAGGGCACAGCTGATACCACGACGTACGCGACCCCAAGATACACTAAGGCCGAGTCAGTAGGGGACAGCTACTGGAAGGATGCAACGCACCATACAACCAACCGACACGGCGTGCCATACCCGGGGTTACCCGATGGGACTAGCAGAGCACAGGGAACCTGCTACATCAAGACGCCCAAAGCTTCCTGCCATGCCGTCCCTACCCCGCTTCAGCGCCTGAGACTCAAACTATTGCGTGCCTGCACTGCCTAGTGTCCCAGACAGCCTACAGCCTAGAAGTAGGGTGACACCACAGCAGGTGGGCCCTCTTTCGTTATTGTAACCATGTGCCGGCGCTTGAACTGCAAGGCGCCTTCAAGCTCATAAACTGTACAACCACTCGACAGGGACGGGCCCCATTGGACAACTCGCCGTCGTTGGTACACCTGCCTCCTGAAAGCATGAGTGTTTCCCCGCGCATGCTGGGGGTCACCGCGCCAAGCCGCCAACCACATGAATGTGCGTCTGTTCCCGTCAGTTCCCGCGCACGCAATACGCGGACCTGCTGCTCAACCGATTGATAAAATATCACCCTTGGACGGGCATAGTTCTTGCATCAGCGCAATGCCCCAGACCCAGCGCAGGCCTCGTCTTACGTGACAATGCGGCTAATAGGTCCCAGGCACTTCTCAACACGCTCGAGGATGCGGTACATCTGCGCTATGCCAAAGCACCCGTTGGCCACAGCCAGCGCCCGATCAAATGCACCAACAATTGTGTTCACGGGTACGGTGCGCAGCACGACGTCACCCCGGCTCTCGGGCCTACATAACATACAATACGAGGGGACAGCATTGGCGTCGACAAGTACAACCATCCGCCCTCTCATGCTCGCATTGCATGTCCATTGATGAGTAAGTCTTACATCCGAGGACGGACAGAGCCGCATGCACCTACGCACCGCGCACGCGAGTGATAAACTGATATTGGAGTCCGCACGACACCACTGGCCGCGGCACGTGCTCAGTGCTCGAGCTTATTCGCAAATATACGTCTCGAGTTAAGCAGCTGGGCTGCAGACTGGGCGCTTTACTCCGTCGGTGAACGCCCAACCCAATCCCCAACGCAACCCCCTTGGGCGCTCTACACGCTCACCGCAGCGCCGCCAAGGAAGCCTGCCAGTGCTGATGCACCCCACGCCTGCCACAGTGTCGTCGAAACAGTCATACACCCATAAAGATGCCAAGTCTTCTCCAATGAACCGCAACCCGCGCCGTAAACGCCGTGCATCCCCCATCACAAATCCGCCACACCAATCCCCTATGCAGCAACCATGTCAAGTGACCCGCCATTCCGCCCATGTACCTCGCCTACACCGTCTCCGACATCTGGACTTGCACCGCGGCGGAGCCCAGGCCGTGCGACGCCCCGTGGCCCCCATGCCTCTCGCACCCGCCATCCCCGACCGCGTCCTCGCCCGCCTGCACTACCGCTACCGAGCTTGCCGTGGGACCCAATTTGCGTCCGCGCCTGCTCCTTTCCCCTGGCTCTAGCACTAAGGCTTCCTCCGGTGGCTTCTCGGGCTCCCCGTAGCTCCGCACATGCTGGCCGTAAGTCATCGAGATGTAGATGCAGCAGGCCAGCGCCAGCAGCATCATGTTCCAAAAGAAGCCGGTGATGTCGATCAAGATGCCGACCTCTGGGATGCCCGGCTGCACTTGCCGTACGGCGGGCAGCGCGAAGAGCATCGTGGCGGCGAACATGGCCGCGTCGAACGGCACGACGCGGCGCGGCCGTACGAACGCCACGTCGAGCGCGTGTACGGCGGCGAATATGGAGAGGACCCACATGGACACAAAGAGGAAGCCTGAGAAGGCCTTGGCGAAGGACGTGCGGGACACGTGCACGTCCAGTACGAAACCCGAGCTGGATGTGAGCAGCACGGTCTGGATGTCTCCTGGATGCATTGCAGGGCGGATGGGATGGAGAACCAACGGCCCTTCAGAGAGGCGCACGAAGGCAGCGTTCCCAAGCCTCAACAGCCCGGGAGGAGCGCAAGGGACGTGCGGGATGCAAACGCGGCAGGCCAGAGCGTGCCGGGCCTGACCCCGAGTGTGCGGGTCTTTTACGCACTTTTACCACCGGCTGCTTACCTTGGGGCATGTAGAAGCTGAACGCCGGGTTGCGCGTCTCGACGATGGCCACAAAGGGCACGAAAGACGTAGCATTGTTGTCGGTCGTGTTTATGAACTTGAGGATCATCGCGATACTGAAGAAGTACCTGTGTCAGGTGCACATGCCGCGCACGGGCGCGGCGAGGGCCGCGTTCGTTTCGGTTCGACGGGGGAGGTGGAGGCGGGAGGCACCCGCCGCAGCGGGTGCATGGGTGGCTGCAACGGAGATTGCGGCCTCAAGCGTGCAAAGGTTTCACCACTCCCTGGAACCGCTTGAAAAAGTACACCCCATATGCCACGGCGCTATCCGACAATCGTTCCAGGGTTGTCGCCGGATGCGCACGTGTCCATGCCGGTAATTGGGCAGTTGCAAGCCCAGATAGACACCATAGGGTCCCACTGCCGGAACCGTTTTACGCCACGTGCGCGCCAGACGTCTTACTTTCAAGCCGCTCCCCCTCCTACTCACTTGTCGTAGGGATAGAACGACAGCTCGGGGTCCCCAGTCACTGGGATGGCGTCTGTCTTCTTGGGAATACCCGAAATGAATGCATCTCCATCCTGGGGAGCCAGTCCGCCGGGACGGGTCGACAAGCAGGCGGGTGGGTCGGGTGGGGCGGCAGCTCAGGCAGGCTGGTTGCGAAGGGCTGCAAAGTTTCGCGACGGCCCACGCCACCCAACAGCAACAGAGGCATGCCGTAAGCTTGTGGCCGGGAGCCCGCTCACAGCAAGGGCCTTGCCTGCGGTCCCGGATATCACGCGTCCGTCGGCCCGGGCCCACATTGAACCTAACGACTTGGCAACCCCCTCAGCAGTCCGGCAGCTGCCTACTAACGCTGCCCAGCAGCCCTGGGTCCACGCACACGGCTGGGGACCCCCTGAGGCAACAGGAGCGCGCCGCTGGGCATGCTGCGCTGGCGTCGACGGAGAACTAATCTTGAGCTGCGCAGCGTGTGCGCTGGGTGTCCAGGTATCCAGGGTGGCGTCGCGAGGGACCCAACCGCAGCTTGCTCCCACCCCCACCCTCCGCGTCTCCGCAAGAAAATTAGCCACGCAATCCGCCAAAGCCTCCCCCGCGTACATCTCACCGTCCACTCTTCGGGCGTGCCGCCGTTTAGGCTGAGGCTCAGCACAACCCCTGGCGGCAGTCTCACGCTGCCAAGCAGCCCGTCGAACCGGGAGGAGGGGTATGCCAGCACGCGCGCGGAGGCTGTCCGCCTCTTGCAGTCCACGTCCTCCACCGTGATCACGAAGGCGAAGTAGTCAGACCTGGACCAGGGCCAGTTCTGGCCAACGTCGCCGTCGGTCTCGAAGAAGGGGCTTGGGGCGGGCGTGTGTGGGAGGGGCACCAAGGCAGGCCCGGAGGGAGCCAGCGCACAGAGGTGGGCAGGGCAGGATGGGGTTATATACCTTTGTACGGTTGCAGGCAGGGCATTAACGACGGTAAAAGATGGGCAGACGGGTGGAGGCAGGGGCAACCGCCCCGCCAACAGTGGGAGTAGTGCCCAAGGTTGAGCCCCAGCTTCCGCGCGGTGTCGCCTTACACAGCAGGCAAGTAAGTGGGGTCAAAGGACGGCAGGCGGGCAGGGCAGGGATGGTCGGGATGCGGGCCTGGTGGGAGGGCGGAAGGTGGGAACCGCATTAGGTGTCAGGCAGGGGATGAGGAGGGGACTGGTAAAGCTGGTTGACAATGCGTGACCGGCGCCTGGGCAGACCCCCAGCGGCCGCCAATGACGCACGCGTCCCATGTACAAAACGATGCGAGCATTGAAAGCGCTCTACGTGAGTCTTCATTCCCGGTACATCGGTCGTACCTGAAGTCATGCCAGCAGCCTTCCTTGGTGCTCACGTCCCGGGCGCCGGGGGGACTCTGGGCCGCCACCGGAATCGGCACCCAGTACCCCTCCTCGTTGATTTGCATTGTAGGTTGCATGCCGCAGACTATTGCGTAAGAGTAAGACGCGTTTGTCGCACGCCTAGTGTTGTGGGGAAAGGAGGATTCAGCGTCCCCGGGCTTGGTGGGGCCAGGGTACAACCCGTGTCCTACGGGACGTACCACCCTGTTCCCGATTAACTATTCCACCCAACACTGTACACCAGGCACTTACTGCAGTGTGTGGTAGTAGAGTGGAAGAACGCCTGTCAGCAGCACTGCTGCCACGATGGCCGCGCGGATGGGCAGTAGGCACCCGGTTGGGATGCGTGAGTTCCATCTGTCTAGAGACTGCCGCAAGCGTCTGCTCCTCACTGATTCGTGCCAAATGCTGGTGCGCCCATCAGTCGTGCCCATTCGCCCGTCGTGACCCACTAACTGTTCACATGACAGTATGCTCTCGGCGTTGCAGCGAACAGATCCTAGATGCCATGCTTGGGTAGGTCAGAGATTTGGTTCCCTTTCGGAACTGTGACTGACGGCCCCCTACCTTGCGGCAAGTGCATTGATATAGATGATATCGTTTGATTTACATGAGGAAGTTTGTCCTACAGTCGTACAATGGGTTTTGCCACGCGTGAGCAGCTTGCGTGCTTGGGGTGGCCGCCTGAGGGTCGAGTCCACAGTCGGCATGACTCGCGGTATTGGTATGGCGCATGGATGACTCAAGGCGTTGCGGAATACTCCACGCCATATCTGTCGGGGGATGCAAAGATAACAGTTGCACGCGTAGGACAGCCGTAACACAGCACCAGTTGTCAGCATCGGGCAGATACGTAGGCATGGCAAAAAAATACCTTACACTGTTCAGTTCTGTTTGGGAAGAAAGCCCAAGCATGTCGCGTTTGGGAAGAAAGCCCAAGCATGTCGCGCCCACTCTCTGCCAGCAGGAGGACATGTGCTGCCACGAGACGAGGGGGCCCATCCGCTACCCCATTCGCCAGATTGCCCATTTCCCCATGCAAAGCGCGCACCCATCCACCAGGCCTAGCTACGCAAGGGCGGCGCACAAAGGGCGGCAAAGACCTGCTATATGCATACAGGAGATGGATCCAGGCTGCGCTGCAAGGATGATGCGCTCGGCCCATATGCAATACCAAATGAAACCTACACGATGCAACCGGGATTCTCAACCGCCAAAAAGGGGCAGCAGTAGCATGTCGTCACGCAACTGGCCATCCTTTGCGCAATAGAGCTACGGGAGGCAGCCGGAGCACCCATATCCAAAAACACGTACACCCATAGACAACCCCAACAAGCGGCCGGGCACCTTGCCGCCAAGAAAACTCTTGCATACTGATAGCACAAGATGAAGCTAGACGCACTCAGCGGGCGGGTTGACAGCGTTTATGAGCACAATCCTGGCCGTACGATATTGCGTGATTACAGTTGATACGGCCGCAAGAACATCATATCCGGCAACACGACACTGCAGCACTCCAGCGACGTCTCCACAGCCCGTAGCAAAGCACTACAAACGCACGCCTGCGCCTTGGTGCGTGCCCTGCTGTGAGAGCCCGGTGCTACCTTCACTCGATACGCAACTCAGCCCAAACCTCTCTTAGTTGAGACACGCATCATGCCAGTCCCATAATGAATATATGTTTCGTTGCCCAAAGCCAGAACAGCTCCAGGACCCGAGTTCCGCATGCCCGAGGTGCCATCCGGAGGTGAACCCAGGACCTGCTTCACGGAAACCACTTGAAACCTGCGTCCGCACCGGTGCAGCAGGTCACAGCTCTGTGCCGATGCGCATGGCGACCACGTTTTACGCGGTGGTCTCCTGCTCGCTGGCCAGCGGCGGCAGAGGCTTGAAAAGGAGGTTTCCCTAGTGACGGGGTGCAGGACGGAACCGGGGGGAAGGAGAAGGTGACATGGGAAGAGGAGGCTGGGAGGCCCGGAGAGAGCGCCCGACGTGCAGTGCAGCGGCGGACTGGGCCCAGCTTCCACGACCACAAAGCGCTGAACGTCCCTCCGTGCGCGTAGCGGAGTATATGTCAGAACCGCTAATGGGCGACAGGGTGCCGCAGTGCACACACACTGCGATCGGTGGTTCTACTTCCCATACCGCTGACTGGACAGGACTCGCTTCAGAGCACGTCATTTACGGCAGCCAATTATAAACGGCCACCGCATACCGCAACGCGTGCGTTCCCAGGGTCGCTCCTTCAGGTTGCTGAAGGTAGGGGCCCGGGTCAAGGACAGAGTGCACACACACCTTGAAGCCGTGCTGCTTCCCCGCCACCTCCGGACGCCCAGACAGCGTCTTCATGCCCGAACCGGGCACGCCACTGGGAGTGCGAGCGCTGGCCGAGCGGGCACTCGCCAGGCGGTTAGACGCCGCCAACCGACCAGACGGTACCCCCTGTGGATACGTGTGAAGGGTTGGGGAGGAGGATGGGCAAGCCTGATGGTACTGGGCTCGAGCGGCTACTGCCCAGAGTGAACGAGGCCAACACCAGGCCGCTTTGCGTGGCAAGCACGCATGTTGGAGGGCACTGACACTCTTGCCAATGGACTATTCCCAAAGCAGCAAACAAGCGTGCTCCGTGGCGCACACAGGCTTCTACTGGGCGGGCTACTGTTGTCCTCGGAGCTGGCGCAGGGCATTGGACTCTTGCTTGGCCACGAACAATAATAACAATGAACGCTGTGATTGGTTCGAGGCGCAAGCTTCTCGCATCTGCGAACTGTCAGCACGGCAGAGCGCATTCCTTGCTTACGTTGATTGTGGGCGAGGTTGACCGCTTCCCGTAGTCGTATGAAGGGTTGAGGGCATTGAGGAAGCGTTTGGTGGCCAAGACCAAGTTCCCAATGGCCTTGAACGTGGGGGGCTTCTTGTGCTCCTGAGGATGCTCAAGATTTGTGTAGTCGGACATGGTATCTATTCGTCTGTGCGCAAGGTTCCTTTCTCTCGTAGAGGCGGTGTGCTGTTGAGGCAGTTACTTCGGGCTTGGTGGTTCCTACGAATCCTAATTTTTAGCACTTGTGCTGCACGCGAGACTGCCGCCGGCGTCTCGGAGGCACAATGCCAAATGCCGTATGCAATACGGCCGCCGAGCGAGGAAGATTCCTGCTCACATAGTCAATTTCCAGCAGGGTAACCGGACTCGGGAATTGTATGGCACCCACAGCTGTAGGGCTGGGCTTGTTGGGCTGGCCTCACGGACATGGGATGGAGCGGAGTGCCGAAAGCGTACAGCATCGTGCGACGCGGTATAGCCATGATCCAACCTGATGCGGGTGTGGGTGGTAGCCTGTGGTAGGCTGTTGGGACGCACAAAGCGGCACACAACGCCTGGCTCCGCAGCCTTTTCGCCTCTTGCAAGCGCATGCGCCGGTGCGTATGTGCAGGGTCGATCCCGAAAAAAAGCAGCGCGCCAATGGCACCACAAGTCCACAACGATGGTTTGCCGTACGGTGATGAAAAAAGAGAAACCTGCACAGAAAAGGGGGAGAAAAGCGAGAAAAAGCGGCGGCGACGTTGCCGTTTTTGCTGCTTGCAGAGCTGGCGGCAGGTGACTCGGTCTGAGTTTAGTACACACCGGGTGACGTCTGACGCGGACTGCTTCTGGTTCTCTTTTTACCAAGGAAACATCCATGGGGAAGCGGGAGCCACTTGATCGGACGTGCCCCAGCTGGGAGGTCGCCACGGGGCGAGCGGGCGGTGGGTAAAGCAGATGGGCCCTTCCTTGGGTCAGATAGGAATGGGTGGGGTGCTGCGGGAAGCGGTTGGGTCGCGTGGGTCAGTGTCGGGCGGGTAAGGGCAGCGTCCGGCGGCACGTTCACAGCGTTCACTGCCGAACACAACCATTGTGCGGATACCACTGGAGTAGTGTAGGTTACACGACCCCAAGCATGCTGAGGAGACGGCAGATATGACACATGACAACACATAGACACAGCCAACTGGCATGGCGTGCCGAACCCATTGTACACAACCCGACACCCGAGTACTAACAGAATCCACCAAGCGTACTACATAACGGAGCCTCGTATAGCCTGGAACGTCACAACCGTGACTTCAGACCGGACAGAGAAGAACAGGGCTGCTCCTGCTTTCGGAGGTCGGGATTTCAAGAGTAACGTGAGCAAGGGCCCACAGGGTCGCGGCAGGGCGCTGGGTGCTTTGAAATCCTCACGACGAGGCCACCTGCTTGCTTGCCAGTGCCGCGGCCGGGCAAGCAAGCGCCTGTTTCCTCTGAACAGGCTAAACATGAGCAGGCTGCAATCCAGGGCCACGCTAGCCTTGTGCGCAACGCCCCAAGGGTGCGCTGTCCCTTATCAAAGTTCAGCGTTCGCTTTTGGCATTCGAAAAACAAAAACGGACTTCGATGTGGTTGCGCACGCATATGCACGCCTTGTCGAACGAGTGTGACTCCGAAACCAGCCGTCGCCCCTCCTGGAGCACCGCACCGCGGGAGCAGTAGTTAAGGCCAACCGAGTGCCAACCGGCGGTCCCACGGTTTCCCAGCTCAACACGTTCGTCAATCAGAATCCGGCTGTACGCCGTGCGGGAGAAGCCGGAAAGCCAGCAGGCAGACCGAGCAGGAGGGCGGCATTAGTTGACAATTTTTGACTGCTGGGCCACTAGAGTACTGTTTAATCCATCATTCAAAAAGGATTGGTAGACGTCATATTATTCATACGGCGCTAACGACTTAGTTTGGCGGGCCGGCAGCTGGCGTGGCGCGTTGCTTCGGATCCTTCATGCCAGCGTCGCGCCGGGCAGCAATCAGTGTGTATTGTCGAAGACCGCCGCTCGATTGGGGCCAGCACAGGCGACAGTTAGTCGGTTGCGCAGATGAAGTCCAAAAAGATATGCCCGCTCGCCACGCGCATCAAGAAAATGATGCAGACGGACGATGATGTGGGCAAGATATCGCAAGCGACTCCCATACTCATAGGTGAGCACGGCACACTCTCAACCGCCTGCCGCGTGCCTTTTCCTACCTGTTGTTGTCATGCCCTTGACCCGCGCTTCCAACGTGCATTCCCAGGGTACATGCGCAGCCATCACTCATAAGCGTTCTTCTGTCCCCTATAACGAATACCGGCCCGTGGCCTCACGGCTGCCTCGCCCGCAGGCCGGGCTATGGAGCTCTTCTTGGAAAAGATCTGTAAACAGGCCATCGGCGTGGCACAGAGCCGCCAAGCCAAAACGCTCACCCCGAGCCACTTGTGAGTAGGGTTCTGGTGCGTGCGCTGCCACACCAGGAGTGTGGGTTGGGACTTACAGGGCTCGCATCTAGCCAGCCGATCTACGCACGAGCCTGACGCCCAGCGTGCGTGCCGTTGTGCGTTCAGGAAGGCCGCCGTCACAGCTGACACCACACTGGACTTCCTAGCGGAGCTCGTTGCGTCAGCGCCCGACCTCCCACCGCCGGACACGGAGGGCACCGATGGGGCGCCGAAGGCCGCCAAGCGCCGCCGGTAAGTGCCTTGCTGCTTGCCGCGGCCGCGATGTGCTGGGCTGCCTTCACATCCACGATCAGATGCCGGGAGGGGCAGGGCTGGCTTTGCGACCGCCATGGTTATGGCTTGGACCTGCTGCACGGGCTGCAGAGCGAACGTTGTGTACCAGCGGAGCAGCTACGGGCTGGCGTTCTCAATGCACGCTGCCCTCCACCGCGCGGATACCGACTCCATCGGCAGCCAGGAACTGTTTCGGATTGCAGTACCTGGCGACACGGTATGGGCCGCGGATGATCCTTTCCCGCCTCGTGCGCTGCGCCGTCCCCTCATCCCTGCAGGACCACGGACGCTGCAGATGGGCTCGCGTCGCCGCCAGGACGGGGCCGGGGCAAGCAAGCAGCCGAGCGCGCCGACGCTGCGGCGGGCGACGCCTCTGGCGACACTCCACCGGCCAAGCCACCTCGGTCCCGCGCGCCCAAGAAGGACAAGGAGCCGAAGGAAGCGGCACCTGGCAGTGGACCGCCCTCCCGGGCCGCGTCTGGGAACCTAGGCAGCGAGCAGGGACAGGCGGCGGGGCGGGGGCCAACGGCGCCGCCGCCGCGCCCGCTCCCACGGGACGGCGTGGCGGCCGGCCCAAGAAGGCGGACAAGGCAGCGGCCGCGGCAGCGGCGGCAGCAGCCGCGGCAGCAGCAGCAGCGGGTGGAGAGCTGGCGGGCGCCGAGGCGGTGGCGGCAGTCGGGTCACAGAGCAGCGAGCCCCGAACGCTACCGCCGCTGGACCTCTCGGCGCCGAGCACCTCCTCTGCGTACCTGGCTGCGATGATGCCGCTGCCGGCACTTGCTTCGCCGGATCAGGGCTTTGGCGTGATCCCAGTCATTGCGCCGAGACTGGGCGTCGGCAGTTTGGGGAGCGCCGCCAGCAGGCTGGAACCCGTAAGCGGTGCCGCGGCTGCTGCGGCGGCGGCTGGCTCAACATCGGCCAGCCACAACGGAAACGGCGGCGCTGGCGCTAGCGGCAGCGCCGGTGGTGGAACCGGAGGAGGAGGTGCTGGGGGAAGCGGCAGCTCCGTGATTGCATCACTTCGGGCGCAACAACCGTTTTTTGGTTTGGGCCGTAGGGGCAAGAACCTGGGGCCGAAAGGCGCGGCAGCGGGCGCTCCGCTGCCGGCGGCGGTTCCCGGGCCCACGGGTCCTGCCGTGAAGCTCGAGCCCTACGCAGGGCTACTGCCGGAAGGGCTGCAACTGCCGGCGGCGGGGAAGGGCGAGCCTGACGCCATGGACGTCGAGGGACCCGGCGGCCACGGGGCAGTTGGGCCGTCGGGGCAGTTGCCGCTTGAGCTGGGGCACCCGCTTGCCGGCGCCGACGCGGCCGCTGGGCGGGAGGGCGGGGGGTCGGCGCCGCCGCCGGAGCTGCAGGCGCAAGCGGCGCCTGGCACGGCGCCGACGCTCAGTGGAGGGGCGGAGGGTGGGCTGCAGGCGGGTGGCTCGATGCTGCCGCAGCTGGGCTCTTCTTTGGGTTTCATCCCGGGACCCTCCGACATGGACGACGATTACGATGACTGCTGAGGGCACTGCTGACGACGGAGTCAGCCAGTGTTATCGTTGGAAAGTTGTGGCCGTTTTGGTCCTGTGGTGCGTGTCTGGTTTTGTGCGCTTTTGGCCATGATCTTGGACACTGTCGGGATCTTTTTCGGCGCCATGACCGCACTTGCTCGTGACATCTGTGCTCACGCTGTGGTTTTGTTCATGGTAGTTGTGGACAGTATGAACGCCTGAACCCATTTGCCTGCAGACAGCTGAGGAAGCTGCACCTCGTGGGACCCCTGTACGACATGTGCGCATCCACATCCCCGGTCCATTAGGACATCCGGCTAGGGATGTCATCATTCTTGAAGACGAGTATCATGTGCATGGTTAGGTCTCCGCCTACCGCCGCTGTTAGTAACAGGTATGACAGGCAGCGCAACTATGGCGCAACGGGTCGCGTCATGTAACCAACGTCGAAAATTCGGTGATGCAAAAAAACACCACATATCTCAGGCCTACGCCTGCTTGTCCGCCTAGGAAGACTGCGCAACTTTGTGGAATTACGGTCTGTGACCACGTCATGCACGCGACCCCAGGGAAGCGAAGTCAACGTCCATCAGCATGGAACAGCCGGCGGCCGCCCCCTACCTGCGCACAACTGTCGCCATGGCAACGCATCGACCGCGCCATGCTCCGTGCAAACGCCTCGCCCCCCCCTCCCGAATTGTAGTACAGCGCGCCTGTTCAACCTCCTTCATGCAATGTGCCAGGTTATGGGCGCTGAGACTGTCGACGACAGTGCAAGACTCTGGCAACCGCGCGCCGTGCCGAGGGAGCGGCGGCCCGGCTGTCCGCACCGGCGCCTCAGGGCCGGGTGGCTTCTCAGGGCCGGGTTGCTCCTCATGAGTGACCTCCCGGCTCAGAAGGCAGGCGGCGGCGGGGGCGGCGGCGGGGCGAAGCCTCCAGGCGGCCCCGGCGGTGGCCCGGGCGGCCCCCCGGGCGGCGGTTGGATGAAGGCCGGCGGGGGTGGCGGCGGCGGCAGCGTGCCGGGCGGCGGCATTCCCTGTGAACGAAGAAGGGCAACCATGCGTCAGCACAAACAGAAAAGGCCTCATCTTGCCCACCGTTAAGCCATTGCCGTTCTCTTAACCCCATCCCTAGTCGTCCACACCCCTCTACTGCTCACTCACCATGCCCACCGGTGGTGGCGGCGGCGGAGGCCCCCCAGGCGGCGGCGCCATCATGGGCGGCGGCGGCATGATGCCCGGCGGCGGCATGGGCGGCGGCGGGATGCCCGCGCCGGGCGGCATCATGCCCGACGGGCCGTGGTCTGCGTGGGCACGGATGAGAGTGCGGCAGGGCTCACGTAACAAACCGTCGGAGGGCCGGGAAGCCGGCCGTTATGTGAGCACGGCGAGCAGCTGGGCAGCTGCCCCCTCACATGGGGGCAGCTATGCAACCAGGTACACTCCCAGCTCTCCAAGCCTTTCGGCGCTCCGGTCGACGGCCCACACGTCCCGCGACCGCAAACTAGGTTGAACATTCGTGCAGCCACCTCCCCCATTTTCCACAGGCTCCAAGCTACCCCCGCGACCCCCGGCGCCGCCGTTCCGCCGCGCCCTCACCTCGCGGCCGCGCGAAGTAGAACTGCAGCGAGAAGACCTTGTTGTCCGGGTCCCAATGCGTGAACATCCTCCCGTCGGCGCGGTCGACCTGGCGATGACATACGGGGGGATCATAAGGTGAGAGGACCCTCGTTTTGTGGAGGAGCGTAAGACCCTCATTTCCGACGATCCAAGCTTAGGTACTCGATCCCTCATCGCCGGGGACAAGAGCACTGCATCCTTTCACGCCTTAACTGCCCCGCACCTCGTGGTTGGGGATCTTGAAGCTGATGTTCTCGTACGGCTCAGCCGCGAAGATGAGGTATTGGAAGGACTTGTCGGCCGCCTCGATGCGCTGCTCGTACGCCGACATGAAGCGGTGCCGCGGCCGGGTGCCCTCCTCAATCTCGGGGTACTCGATCTGGACGGGGCGGACAGGGTGGAGAGGGGGTTGTAGGAGTTAGGACCTAACTCCTACAACCTATAAGGTGGCGCTACCATAAGGAAAGGGGACGGGGCCCAGGCGCTGTTCGCGGGGAGGCAAATGCACGGGCGTGAGCGGCCCCGAGAGCGCGCGGCCGAGCAGGGCCTTGGCGGAGGGCACCACAGCCTTGCTTTCATCCGCCGGCCGCCTGGGTACACTTAGGATGCCGGCCACGCTGAGCTGGCTCCTCCTGACCCAAGCCCATATCCTGAACTACCAGGGTAAGCCTGGGCGCCAGACCGACGGACCCGCCTCCACCAGCGGGCGCCTGACCGATGAACCCGCCTCCACCAGGGACCGTATCTGATTGCGGCCGGCCGGGCGCTCGCTAGTGGCAACGACCCCACATGCGCCGTCGGTTCAGCTGACGGCCCAGCACCTGTCGGCTGCGCAAGCTGGAGCTGCTGCCCCCAGTACTGGACGGGGGCCCCACCTGGAAGAGAAGCGAGCGCTGCTGCGTGTTGTGGTCGAACTGCTTTGTTACCCGATAGCCGGGCCGCCCGATCTTGACTGCGTTCGGGTCAGAGAGGCAGGGCGGCGGGCAGACGGGGAGGGGAGCGAGGTCACGGAGCAGAAGTGCCGGGCGGCGGGGAATAGCGGCAACACGCGCACTGGAAAGCGGCCGTGGCACACGCCGAACGCCGTGTCTGCGCCTTCGTGCAGACGACAATATCTGGCAACTTGCCGGGCGCGAACACCTCCCAACCTAGATGAAGGGCACGCTCCAAGCACCCGCTGGTTCCGAGTGGCTCCAGGAAGGACTCATAGCTCTCGAGGATGCAGCACAACCTGTCCACCAGCGCATGCCGGCTGACAGCTGGGTCCAGGCCGGGTCCGCATACAGGCCCTTCAACGCACCTGTCTTCTTGATCGGTGCACGCTTCTGGGGCGCCGGCGCCGCGGCTTTCTCAGCAGCTTCTCGCGCAGCGCGCTTCGCGAGGTTCTGCTGGTGGCGTTTCCCCTGTGTATCAGCGCACAGTACGCGGCGTTCGAGTTGTAAGCTTGTAACGGGCACGAACTCAGCCCGTCATGGCCTCCGCGGGCTCCACACACCCCTGCAAGTGAACGCCAGCTCTGTGACGACAGCCCTACTGGGACTATCCTGAACTCCTGCGTTGCTCAGCCTGGCCCGCCACGCACCCCCCCCCCGCCCACCCACAGAATGCCTTCCAACCCTCTTCCCCCCCCCCCCCGCCCACCCCCGCCGCCCACCCCCCAGGTCAGTAGTGTTTGACTCACTTGCGTGTGAGCAAGATAGTTACCCTCGTTCGTGTGAAGTGTCAAACACAGGCGGCACTCGTATTGCCCCAGGTGGTTGCGCATGAAGTAGGGGTCCTTGCTAAGGTCGATCGTCTCGAGCGCCAGGCGCCGAAGGCGCTCGCGCCGATCGATGGCCTGTATTTGAAGGCACATTGCGTTCAGGCCGAGCTCGAACAGGCAGGTCAGAGCTGGGGAAATCTAGCAGGCAGCCAGCATCCTTACCTCATTTTGCGCAGTCGCCGGGCCACCAGATCCCGGCTTAGCACCATGCTCACGAGCGGAGATGAAGGACATCCTGCCCTAGCGCCCCGCCGGCGCCGGGTCAGGCTTTTCTCAGGCCGCGACTAGCTATCAACAATAAACGAGCTTTGCGCAGTGTGCGTCAAGTTGAACACTGTCGGAATGAATAGTTGCCTTTGCGTCAAGTTTCTGCTTTCCCACGTTGAGTTTGCGGCTCTCTAGTGGCGTGGCAGGCGGCGATCAATAGTCCGTCGGTAAGTACAGAATTCCCCTCTCACAACTAAAGTCAGGAAAGGGTGCACACACAGCACGCACGTACGGGACACAGCACACATGTACGGCACAAGGCAGTTGACGTGTGTTGACGAGGGCCAGTGAAGGGGCGGCAAGGTATGGTCTCAGTCAATCTAGCCACAGTCAGCTTGCCAGGCACGTTGACAGGTGTCGAGGCCTTCGACGCCTTTGACGCGCGTCTTGAGCCGCCGTGAGCAAATACCCTTGCTTCGGGTTCGCCCACGGGTTCGCCAGCGGTTCGCCTGCACGAGGTGGATTAGACCTAGTACGCTGGTAGACAAGAAATGCAAGGTGCCTCACAGGCTGAGCAGGTTTTGCCCTGCCTTGGACTCTGAGTGACATGGAGTGACATATGCAGATTGTTAATCGCAGCCGCGTGTGCTGGGGATATGGTTGCCAAGCCCATACATGAGGCTGCGCATGCGTGTCGCGGGGGGGGGGGGCGTCAGAGGATTAAAAGGTGTCCTCACTAGCGAGGTGAGATGGGGGGGGCCGACAGCGGCAAGGAGCATCTTGATGATCAGTTCTGACACGCGTGTCCTGCCATCGCGAGGTGTGAAAAAAGGCTGGCAGGGAAGTGGCCCGCCAGGGCCCGCCCCAGACGGCAAGCAAGCAACCACCGGACCGCCCATGCAAAGCACACGTCTAAACCGCCCTGGAGCAGCGTGCGTGAGCGCCCACCGCGCCCACTCTGGAGAGCTCGTCCCACACTCAGCACCTTGCAGTCCCGCATGCTTCATCGTCAAAAAAGAGCATCGTCGCACCGAAGCGCTCGCACTGCCACTCGAAGGATGCCAGGGTGCGGCGCAAGCGGGTCTTTTGGGAAGCGGGACGAAAGTCACATGCCTTGCATTGTACCCGCCCGCCCTATTGGAAGCGTCGCGCCTTCGGGCGTGTATGACCGTAGAGGCGGGCTCCCTCTTTCTCTGCAGATGGCTCTTTTTTTCGTCCTACTCGCTGCTCCTGTGCAGGCCTCCCTGGATGCAAGTAACGACCGCGGGGCACCACGCAGCATGCCGCACGCGCCTACGCACCGCACAAGGCCCAGGCCACTGCCCTCTCCTCTCTCCCCCCGCATCCGGAAAGCAGCACATGCCTCCCACCACTCCATCCCACATCCGCGACGCATGCAATGCAGATATGCAACCCTACCTCGCCTGCCCCACAACCTTCACACGCCAGCGCCCGCATCGCTGCATTCGCTCTCACACCCCCCGCTCCCCCCGGGGCGACTACGGCACGCACCGTGCACGCCTCCGCGTTGGTCCGCCCTAGGAGGCGACAGCACTCCGGGCATCCTGTTGTACTTCTATCACCACCTGCTCCGAGGCGCCTGCTACCGCTACAATGCCGCTCCGCCAACCCCGACACGTCACATCCCCGCTCCTACATAAACATGAAAGACGCTGATGCGTTAATGAATGTACATGTCGGACCGCCGGCGATCCCGTCAGCACCACAGCCGCTACGTGTAGGGGCCCTGCACAGGAGCAGCGAGTGCCACCTCCCGACACCTCAAGCTGCCGGTTTGATGCCACTACTTTGCGACACTACAATCCTGCAAAGCCACCTCGCAGAACTCCTAGGCAAGTTCCCACCTGTCATGCCGCTCAAATCTAGACCTTACATATTGTCCGGGAAGCACACACGCGCACGCTCAATAGTCGTCAAAATTGTTGGCACGCTAGCCCTGCCATGTCTCCTGATCGAGTCTCTAGGCCGCAATGCGGCCTGCCCATGGGTGCTCTGCTCGGGCTAGTCCATCGGCTTCAGCACGTCCCGCCCCGTCTGAACACTTTCCTATTTACGGCGGGCGGGCTGAAACATGGCGCAAGCAAGCGCATCTGCGGGCCTCTCCAAACTGCATCTCTCTGGCCTCTACACGGGGCTTGGGGACGACTCCCCGCGGTTGGCAGACCTGCGCCGCTTCGATGCAGAGAGCCCGCCCTCACCAGTCTGCGAGAGGTGCGGCTCGATCAGCTGCTCCCCCGTCTCGGGCTGCAGCCGCTTGCAGCCCTGCTCGCCGAAGGGCGGCGCCGAGCGGTCTGGCGACTGCAAGGGGGGTAGCGGTGCTGCCACCGCCACTCTCGACGGCTGAGCCGCCGGAGGGGGTACCGCGGGCAAAGCACCCTGCCGCCCCGCCTGCGAAGCATCCTGCGCCGGCTCCATGGGCACAGGCAGGTGCGGCTGCCCAACCTGCGGCTGAGCTGGGCCGCCGGGGCGCAGCTGGGGCGGCCGCGGCCGCGCTCCCGCCGTTCCTGCCCCGCACTGCGGCGGCGCCTGATGCAGAGGCGAGGGTGCCAGCAGCGTGCCCTGCTCCGCATCCGCCTGCCCGGCGGGGCCCGCCGCTGCACCGTGCCCTGCGGCGGGCCCCGTCGCGCCCTCCCGCTCTCCCTGTCCCTCCCGCAACAGACGGACCGCAGCGGCCGACTCGCTGGGCGCAACTGGCGCCCCCCGCGACCGTTGCCTCGCCTGATCCGGCAGCTCCGGCGAGCGGCGCGCCCTCCCGCCAGCAGCGGCGCGCGTAGCGGCCAGGGCCGTCTCCGATGCTGGGACAGTGCCGTGCGGCGCGTGGCGCGGTGCCGGAGCAATGGCTCGCGGCAGGCCCGAGCAAACGGCGTCAGGCGACGGCGCAGTCAGCACCGGCTGGCCCGGCT
This sequence comes from Gonium pectorale, assembly GCA_001584585.1. Taxonomy (NCBI): domain Eukaryota; kingdom Viridiplantae; phylum Chlorophyta; class Chlorophyceae; order Chlamydomonadales; family Volvocaceae; genus Gonium; species Gonium pectorale. The sequence goes on along the minus strand of LSYV01000027.1, from coordinate 318,238 downwards.
CGGGGGGTGGCTGCGACAGGGCCTGCGCCGGCGGCAGGTCGGGCGACAGGTGGTGCACCGACGGCTGGGAGGCGGCCCGCGGCCTGGCCGCAGCCGCCTCTGACGAAGCCGGCGACTGCTGCGAGGTGGCTGGCGAGCTATGTGCAGTCCCCGGCGCCGTCGCCTGATGCAGTGCCGGCTCCAGCATAGCGGCAGCGCGAGGAGCGGAAGAGCCTGCAGCCCCTACGGCCGGGCGGGCCTGCTGGCCCTGCGATTGAGAATGGGCGTGCTGCTGCGGCCGCATGTGCGGAGCCGCCGGCGCCGGCAGCTGCTGCGACACGGACCGCAGCAGCGGCCTGGGAGGCGAGGCAGGACCCCGCGGCTGCGGCGCAGGCCGCACTACCGGTGCGAGCTCAGGCGCTTGCTCTACCGGCTGCGCTGCCTCCGCCGACGCCTGCTGAGCTGGCGCCTGTGCCGGCGCCGGCGCGCGCTTGCTGAGAATGTGGTACCCCACGTCCCCGCCGATGCCGGCCCCGTCATTGCCGCTCGCTGCACTGCCTGCGCTGCTGCGGTGTCGCGCAGCGGCCGCGGCGCTGCCGCCGTCAGCCACGACAGGACGCACCACCACGGCGCTGCCGCTTCCGCCGGCCCCACCGCCGGTGCCGCTGCCCCCTGGGCAGCTGCCGCCACTGCCTCCGCCCCGCACACGCCGCTGGCTCACGAACGCGTCCGCTGCCTCCTCGCTGTAGTCCGGCGACGTCTCGTCCAGCGTGTATCCCCGCTTGACATAGAAGCCGATGGCGGGGGCGTTCTCGCTAAACACCGTCAGGACCACCTTGCCCATGCCGGCCGCCCAGGCCTGGACAACAGGATCCGAGGGGGGATTCGCAACGTCATGTTCGCTGGAATTATCAGGGCGCCTCGAGCCTGGGACAGCGGTTTCACTGATGTGCTGGCGGTCCTACCCTGGCCACGTGGGGACCACGTCTCCCAGTGAAGCATACGATAGGCAGACGCGCGCCAGTCGCATCATGCGGGCTATGCCCCAGCTCTCTGCTCCCGGGCCGGTTATCTGCCCATGAGGGTCCTGGAGGAGTGCATGGACTCCTGGGAAAGCCCCGGACACTAGATGCTAGGACACTCACGATTTGCTCCGCCAACTCCATCAGAGTGTGGCCGAGTCCGCGGCCCTGCGCGGTCCGGGCCACCTGCAGCTCGTAGCAGTACAACACCGCCTCTCCCTCGTCCTTCTCAAACCTGGCACGAACCGAATCGTGGGAAACGTGTTTCAGGGGCGTTAAAGGATACGGACACACCGTGGCCGGGCCGTGAGGAGCAACGTTGCAAGGTGGCACAGCTCAGCGGGCCCGCAACGGTAGCTACCAAGCCGACTGCATCCCATTTGAGTCCACCAGCCCTGGAAGCGCCCTGACCGAAAGCTGCTACCCGGCATACCTGTAGTTGATGTAGCCCAGGGGCGCCCGGCTGGACGACGCATCGTGGGCGATTAGGAAGCGGGAGGCGGCCTGGTGCAGCGAGGGCAGGGATAAACCGCATCGGTGGGACGAAGTTAGCATCTGAGGGGAAGGTGGTGAAAACTTTTCTATTGCCGCCGTGAAGACTCCCCGTATGGCTACGCTGCGCCTGTCCATTCTGCGCATACACGCATCTTCACGCATACACGCTCCTTTTCAACACGCATCTTCACGCATACACGCTCCTGTTCAACACGCATCTTCACGCATACACGCTCCTTTTCAACACGCATCTTCAATGTGCCTGTGCCTGGCCGAAAGGTCGGACGTGTGCGGAACATAACGTTGGCCAGAAAAAGTTTGTCAACCAACAGGGCGGACGCCAGCATGGGTGCAATGGCGGCACCCACCGACGTAAGCTGCTTGCGCTTCTTGGCGTCGCTCCAAGACCAAACCCGGTCGTACAGAGCCGCCATATTCTCCCTGGGTAGAAAAAAGGGCCAGCGAGACAGGGACGGCTGTCTCTGGCCCACCCGTGCTCTGTGCAGCTGTCCGCGTGGGCCCCAACGAGCCAAAACGCGTCAATTTCCAATTTCGGTAACTTCTCTTGATCCCTTACCTGCAGGTGTCCAAGCACCATGCGAGCAGCTCCTTGGGCATGTCCCGGGCATGGTAGGAGCGGACCTGAACCAGCTGGCCGTTTGTGTTGCACTGCCGCACGGCAGGGACCAGCTCCGTCAAGGGGTCCTGAATCTGCGCAGTTGCAGCCAAAAGCAGAGCCCGCGTTACCAAGTGCCGGACACCCGCATCACGCCCGGCTTTGGACCGCCCCCGGACATATCGCGCACCTCTCTGGCTTTGCGGAGGACCGCTCGAATCAGTAACTCCTTTCGCGAGACCTGTGTCAACACAAGCGCAGCGCCCTCGTCGCCACAATTCGGCTGCACCGTGCGCGAGTCCTCCCAAACCCACCATGATAAGGGCGCTGCCATCGAATTGCCACGCAGAGCGTATATGGGTATCAAGCGGGCACTCAACGACCAGCTGTTCCTCGGCGCGAACTGCCGCCAATCCCACGTTCAAGATAGTACTCTTCGAATGTATACACAATAGTACTGTCCTATGGTGTGCGCTTGGGAAGGGAAGGAAACAAACAGCCAAGGTACTCACCTTCGGCTCCGCGACCACGGCCTGCACCTAGCTACCAGGGCCTCTGGGCTACTGTACTGTGACGCAGCCTTTTGACGAGCCTTTTGAAATACAAGTGTTTGAGAGCTGCACCTGACTGCAATATAGGGCAATACAGGGCAGCGCAAGCGACACCGCGTTCCGTGAACACCGCGAGGCCCGCCATGTTGCAGTCACTCACTCGTGCCTTTAAGGAACACGTCCAAGCCGGGCAGGCGCCCAGTGAGTAGCTATAACCCAACGGTGCCTCTGCGTGCCCCTTGACCCTACCCATACCCCACCCTGCAACGGCGGTGGATGCATCCTGATGCCTGTCCGATTCCTGCCCTCACTCCCGAACTTATCGCAGTATCAGTTGGCAGCGGAAATGCCGCTGCGAGCACCAGCACGGGCGGGGCTCCCACGCCATCAGGAGTGCCGGTGCTCAACCCGCCGGCCGCTACCGCCGACAGCCGGCAGACTAAAATAACTGTTTGTGGACTGGAGCTGGAGGGGGTCAGCATATCGGGGCAGGTAGGGAATCGATTGGCCCTAGTCACCTCGGCAGGGCCCACGCGCAAAGAGGGACCGCCGCAAGGGCTGTCGCTCCATGGCGCCGCTCCTCTAGTGCGCCAAGAGCTCGCTTGCTTGGTGGAGAGGGGTCACAAGCTATGCAGGCTCATTGCCCCCTCCCCCGTACAAATTGCGAGTCCCTCCTATCATGGCGGCATATCCTCGGTGGTCCCATTGCCAGAACAATACGGAAAAGGGGCGGCGGCTAGTGTAACGTGGGCCTGGGGCGAAAGCCCCAGGTACGCGCTGCTGTTACTGGAGGCACGCGCATCCGGGGCCTCCGCCAGGGACGTCTCTAAGCGTGCTCGCCGTGGCCCTGGGCCCGCTGCGGCCCTGGAGCCTGGGCCACCCGGGTGCATGCATGCATGCATGCCCCTGCTCCCCGATGCGCCTGGCGTCCCTGCGCAAGTTGGCTGTCAACTTGCGATAAGTGCGACCAGCCGCCAACCATCCAGCTGCTGCCTACCTACCTCTCCCTCTCCCTCTGTCTACCTCTCCGCCAATGACCAACTGCCGACCGCCGACCGTCAACAACCCCGCAGGAGACGAGCATCATCGTGCCGCGCGCAAAGGTGTCCTTTGACATCGGCCGCTGTCCGCAGCGCGCCTGCTTCCAGCAGACGGTGCTGCTGAGCCACACACACCTGGACCACGTCGGGGGTGGGTGCGAACGGCAAGGGAAGAGGGGTGGGGGCTGAGGGGAGAAAACAGCACCGCCAGGGCATGGTGAGGCCCGTGTGGAGGCGGGTTAGTGGCGAAGGCTCGCGGTCAGAGGATGACCGCGGGAGGGGCTGCGTGCCGTGCGCGCTCATTGGGCTGTGGGCGGAAGGAAGTGGCTAACATCTAGCGTGTGAGGCGCGCCGATTGGAACCGGAGGGAGGGCGTGGCGCGGCGTGCGGCAGTTGCGGGGCACTGCATGGGCATGCGAGCTGGACCCGACGTAGCATACCGGTATGTCCGACGTGTTGGGCCTCTGCCTCAGGAGCAACCTGCAGCCTGCGCCGTTGAGCCGCCAACGAGGGGCCGTGCTGAGCCGCGCAGCCGTCCTTCCCGTGCCTCACCGCTCTTTGCAAAACGGGCTGGCCAAAAAAAATAACAAGCTACGCTTGGCCGTTGCCATACAGCACTTCCGGCGCTGGACGTCCCTTCCGCTCCGCAGGCCTGCCGTTCCATATATGCACGCGGCAAATGCTGACTCTGCCGCCGAGCAAGGTGCTTGTACCCAAGGTAGGGCGTTGGTGCGCCCACCCCACGCGCTGCCTGCATGCCCAGGCCCTCCACCAAGCGCCCTGGCCGCATTCTGGCCCCTGTCCTCATTCTGGCCCCTCACCTCATTCGGGCCCTAGGCCACTGGCCGCCATGCCTGATGGCCGCGGTCCCTGTGGTGTCGCACCTCCGCCCCGCACTGTCGCCCAGGGCTTCTCGGCGGGCGTCCGCAAATTTGTGGATGCGGCTCAGGAGCTTCAGGGCAGCCCACCCATAGACTACGAGGTGCTGGAGATCGAGGTGTGTGAGGGTAGCATTTGCACGGCGTGAGGAGATGTGGTGTTGTGGTTTCGGTGTGCCGGAGGAGTGAAGCCGACCATCTGCCCAGCGCTCGCGGGGTGGGGCTCGAGGCGCTTGGGAGAGACGGGGGTTTCAGGTGGTTTTTGTGATTTGGGAAGGGAGGCGCCCGAGCGCGAAGCGGGGCCGTGCTGCTTGGGCGGGATGGGGCGTGGTGGGGTGTCGCGACCAATTGCCATGACGAAGACGCATGTACTCAACCCGGTTCCGTGCATGGAAGCATGTCCACGCGGGGTCACAGGGGCGTCCGTGGAGCCATATGAGTTCGGTGCATCGCATAATGGTTGTGCCCTTGGGACTGCCCGGAATGGCGGCTCCTGGCTCGTGGGGTCTACTAAATGCAGGGTTGTCCCGTGTGCTCTTTGGGCTTTCCGAACTTCGATGTGCAGGTGGGGCAAGAGTACCAACTGCCCAGCGGCTACGTCTGCCGCAGCTTCCCCACGACGCACAGTATACCATCGCAGGTGGAATGCGTGGCCGCGTGGGGCTGGGGCGCGGAGCTTAGGCGCGTGCTAAAGGCCGGACATTACTTTTGCTTGCTTATCTGCTTATACACTGGCCGAAGCTGCGCATGTGAGTTCCTGCCGCATGCGGTACAGGCACCGCACTACTGCACGGCCTCAGCAGCTCACCCAGCGGCGACCACCTGCAGCCCAGGCCCCGTCGGCCAACGCCCGGCCGCTCGCTCAGCACTCCCGGCATGGCCAGTTGCCCACCCCCTGGCACGCGTTCTCGTGCCCAACCCTTTGTGCCCACGCCCACGCCTGCACCAGGGCTACGTCCTCTACAGTCAGCGTCGCAAGCTCCGGGCGGACCTCGTGGGCAAGAGCCAGGAGGAGATTCGGCAGCTGCGGTTAGCGGGCGAGGAGGTCACGGACACGGTCGAGGTACGGCGGCAGGGAACGCTGTGTGTGCGTTGGCACGGAATTGTAACCTTGGATCGTCCTGGACCTCCGCCCCTCCGAGCGGCCCCGATCCAGTTGGCTGGCCCTTAGGTACCTCGCTGCCGTCGCTGGTGTGCGCCAGCGGTGCTACTGGTCCTCGGTCAACCGCCCTCCGCTCCGCTGCACGTCCCCTCCTTTCCGATGTTGCCAGGTGCCCGAGATCGCCTTCACGGGCGACACCACGGCCGCCTTCCTGGAGCAGGAGCCCTCGGAAGTGGGGCCCGTGCTGGCGGACGCGCTGCGGGCCAAGGTGCTCATCATGGAGATGACGTGAGTGGGGCTGATTGGGTGGCCGTGGGTTGATTGGAGAGCATTCTTAGTGGAGAATCCGAGGGCGCATTTTCATGGTGGTGGGTGGTAAATTGGAGAGGATGGTGGCGCAGGCCGCCAGCGCGAAGGAGTGGGAGGGGTGAAACGGAGGGAGGGCGATGAAAACAACGGGAATCGCGTCGGAAGGCGGGGCGCCGAGCCGTAGTGAGAGCGAGCTTGTGAAGGAGAGGGCTTTTGGATGGGAGGAGGACGGAGCGCTCACGTCTGAAGATACCCATACGGCTGTAAGAGCGTTCCCTCCGCGGCCTGCTGGCCATCGCCCCGAGCGCCCCACTGCCCCGAGCGCTGCCCCTCGTTCTGCCCCTGTCATAAGCCGCTGTGTATGAATACCTCTTCCCGGTTGCGATCCGCGGGCGCATCCGCTGCCCCAACTCCGGCCTCCGCCTCGGTGACGCTCGCGCCCGCCCTCGCAGCTTTCTATGCGACGACGTGACGGTGGACGAGGCCCGCGAGAAGGGCCACATGCACATTGCGGACTTCGTGGCGCACGCGCACATGTTCCAGGTGCGGCATGCATCAGCCTATGTGCATGTGTGGGGTGGGAGGAGAAGAAGGGAAACGGGTGTAGGCACGGGGTGTAGGGGAAGGGCGAGGGTTGAGCGCGCGTGTCCCAAGGGCGGCTGCCGAGCCTGGCGGGCTGAAAAGCGGCAGTGCGAAAGCACTTCCGTACCCATGCGCACCGTCCCGTCGGGGGTTTGGGCGCAGCCCTGCGGGGGGTAAGTGCGTTGGTGTGCGGTGTACCGGCGAGGGTTGTCTATGTCGGACGCCAGACAGACAGACGTCGTTACCGTACCCCTGACGCATGGGAAACCGGCCTGCCGCCTCAAAGTTGTGCATAGACCGGAGACGAACTTCAGAGGTGGAGACTGAATAAGCGAATGTTGAGTTACAGTGGGATCCAACAACATGGGTGCAGCATGAATCGAGCCATGACTACGATGCAGTAACGCAATAACTTCGTTCGTTTCCAGTCACCCTACACCCAACACCTTCGACAGTGGATACGGCGCGCGCATTCACACCCACTTACTTCCGCGCCCGGTTGCGTCGCCGTGTCCATGTAGCGTCCTCGCTACTTGTTCCCACCCCACTCCCCTCCTGCACGTCCGGCGGCACCGTGACGCGCCGTGACGGTGATGTCTCCGCGTGATGTTTGCCTCTGCCTCTGTCGCAGAGCAGGGCTGCCGTCACTCACCGGGCAACCACCCGCCCTTCGCCCGCGCCTGCCAGCCGCACCACGTCCGCCGCGCTGTGCTCCTGTCCTCTCGCAGAATGAGGCCATCGTGCTCATCCACTTCAGCCCGCGCTACAAACGGACCGACATCGTGGAGGCCCTCAACACCATGCTACCGCCTGCGCTCAAGGCCAAGTGCGTGCCGCTTCTGAACGGCATCGAGTGACGGGGCCAACGGGCCGCGCTGCTCATGTCTGCACGGCATTCGGCAGGGCTGGGCATGGGCGGCAGACAAGCCGCGACGTGGCACCCCATATGAAAACTGCCCACGCAAAACGGCCCCGATGAAAACTAGGCAGGAAGGGGGTAGAACGCACCAAGGGACGACTCGCGCGAGCACAGCCGCACCCCCGCCTGTAACTCCGCAAGTGAAGGCCTCGTGTTCCCACCTAAGAACGCGCTTCGCAACTCATCGCCAAGCAGCACACGATCCCATGCCAACTGACAATGCCAACAATAACAGAGGAGGGCACAGCCGGTTCGAAATCCATGCCACCGCCACGAGCGAGGAGCCTAGCCGTCCGGCGGCAGCGGCGGCGACCGAAGAGGCGCCACGATAACGACCCGTGAGTCTCTCGCAATTCTTAACCATTTGCAAAGCAACTGCAGAACCGCACGACTAGCATGCTTTCAGGGCAGCCGCGCACTCGGGCCACGCACCCCAGCCGAGCGTCCAATACAGCACCCGGCACGGGACCGCGGCCAAGCCAAGCCAGCCCACGCGCCGAGAAAAAAATCGCAGCTGCCCCCTGCAGGTGTCCACGCGGTCCTACTCGGTTAGCTGCATCCGAAGGTGCAGAAAATGAACAATCGACGAACGAATATGTGCTAGGAATGGGAAATGTGGGGTTGTCATATGCGCTGCCCTGCGAGCGCCTAGCCTAAATTGATACTGGGAGGTCTACGTACACAGTGCATTCAGCATGAACACCCCCGCCTCGACTCTCGCTCCTCACGCACACCCAAGCCGGCGCGCGCGCACATGGGCGCGTGAGCGCACACGCGCTCTTTCCGTTCACGACATGCACCCACGGTCCCGGCACACAATGCAGTGCATCAACTTGCCAGCGCTCCCCTTGCTGTGACCCTCCAGGGCCCCGCCACCGTGACGTTGCGGCATCGGGTTCCTCAGGACGGCCACCACCCATTCTATCACACAACAGACCCTGAAAGAATGGGCGCCCGATACAGGGCACGCCAGAAGCCGTCACGACCCCCTTGCGGGTGCGTGGGGAACTAGCGATGCCGCTGGCAGGATCCCGGCCCTCACTGCTGCTGCTGGTGCGCGGGGACCAGCGCCACGGGCTCCTCCTGTATGACGGCCAGGGCGGTCGAGGCCGCGCCGTTGGCTGCGGGTGCCGCCTTGGCCGCCTCCTCCAGGTGGTCAAAGACCATCTCGCCAACCTGAAGGGGGCAGAATGGGGGCACATGGGCCTGTGGATATCTCGGAGCACCCGCAAGCCGGAAAGCCTAGCAACGATGGCAAGGAGTACCATGGGAGAGTGGCAAGGGCGAGGGCAGAAGGTAAACATGTTGATACATAGAGCCTGCCGCCTGTTGACCACGCCGAGCCCAATCCTGCCCACCTCGAAGTGGTCGAAGTGCCCCTCGTGGTGCAGCCCCTGCGCGTACTCATACCCCAGCTGCATGATGTGCTTCACCTCCTCGTACTTCTTCAGAGAAAGCATGTCCATGCGGCCTGAAGGCAGCGAAGGCGAGGCCCTTGTCAACAACAGGCCGTTTACTGGTAGCAGCATCGATTTTGAGGCCGATTGAGATGGGCATATGATGCGGCCGACGACAGACATATGGCCACGCTGCATTGCTCGGCCAACCCAACCCATCCCAAACCCGACGTACAACCAACACCCACACCGCCCTCGGCCCCATCCACGCACGCAGCCCCGCACGCACCCTTGCGGACCAGCTTGGTGTCGTTGAAGTAGTCAAAGATGACCGCCGAGCCGCCCGCCTTGAGCAGTTCAGAGTTGTCTGGGAGAGGCACGCGATGGAGGGTTAGTGCGTCAAGAAGACTAGTGCCGGCGCGTCCAGTCTAAAGGCATAACATACGAAGCCCGGCGCAGAGCTGGCATGAAGCCTTGATCATACGTCTCCGCAGGGGCCGTTCCCGTCGCCAAGTTCGTGACGCGACCCCAAACCGCACCGCCACACCAGAAGCCGGCAAACCCCACACCCACCGTTGTAGAAGAAGTCCGGGAATGAGCCGTCGACACAGTACTTTCCGCGGCAGAGCCGCGAGAACTTGAGATCCAGCAGCATGGGTATGTGGCTCGACGCCATTGCGCAGTTGATGAGATCCTCCTTGTCCTTAAAGTCGCTGATGCCCACCTGACCCATGTTGGGCAGCGTGGTCACCACAACGGTGACCTTGCCCCTGTGGGGAGAGGTGTCGACAGTTCGAGAGGCTAATTGAGGCTGACAGCAGTCCACACCACTGGGCATACTGAGGTGGCGAGCAAGGGCATTGCGCCGCCACCAGCCTATTGGACACGATCAGGGCTCTCAAGGTCACCTACGATCGGCGTTGATGATGTGCCTCGAACCCAGCCCCAAGCAGAAGGCAAGGGACCCGTTCCGTCCGGGGCCATGTGCGGACAGGGGTTGCTCACTGCAGCGGATCTCTCTAACAGTCTCCTAGGCCATCCGTCGAACACCACTCCCAACAAACATCACAGCCACCGCGGCCGCCGCTATCCACACCGCAGGCGGCAACCTGCTGCGTTCGCTCTCGGACGGGCCATGCCTTCGAGCAGCACTGCTCATGCCGCTTCAACCTCCTGCCTCTCCCAGCGCAACAGTACACGTGCAAGCCCAAACCTCCCCTAGCGCCTCTCCAAGAGCCAAAGCGAAAGGGACATGGGAACTCACTCTCTTCCACTCTCGTCCCCACCTGCATCGCTCCGCCGCATCGATGGGCAGCAGGTCGTCAAGCCACTGCTCGATGAGGGTGCCCCAGATGCCCACCAGTCCAAGCGGCCGCTCCCAGATGCCGTGCTTGACGCTCAAGTCGTAGGCGCGCTGGAGCACTAGGTCCGCTGGCACCCCGCATGCTGCCAGCACCGCGGCCAGCGCACCACCGCTCGCGCCGGCCATGGGCACGCGCGTCAAGTCGTAGCGCTCCGCCAGGTACTTGAGCGCGCCGAGCTGCCAAAAGAAGAAGATGCCCGCTCCGGCCCAGCTGAGCGTAGTGACCTTAGGCTTGGTAACTGGGGAGAATCGGATAAGTAGGAGAAGGTTGAGAGGAAGGTGGCAAAGATGAAAGATGCGCGGCCAGCTAGGGCTCGCGACAGCCGCGTCCGTCGAGTTCCCCCCTCGACGGTGAGCGCGACCAACATCCTTTTGAAGACTCCAGAGCGACTATTATTGCTCGACGTGACCCCTTCAGCGTTCGGCACGCCATAAAGGGCGCGGAAAGACGCAATCACGATGCTTGTGCTTCCACTTACCCTCCTGCTCCGGGACCTCCAATGTTGCAGACGCATTCGTGGAATCAACGCTCTGAAAATTCGCCACCGCCCGGCGGCGCTGCTGCGCAGACGCGCTGTGCGGCGTCCTTGGCGTTCCACGCACGGACGGTCGAGGCGCAAAACTCAAACGGCGCGCGCTGCTCGTCGACGCATGGACGCCGCTCTGAGCCCTCTGCTGCATGATGCACTGCTGCATTGCTAGGTCGACTCGAGAACCTATGACGCACGTCACTAATCTGGGGTTCTGGGCCGTTGCTTCAGCGCACAGCTCGAGGGATGCACCGATCTAGGGATGCAACTCGGCGAAAAAGAGCTTATGCGGAGCAGGTGGGTAAACTCTGCTGATCCCCGAATCGGGTGACCAGTTGCACCCTTTGAGCCTGTTCAATAGGCAGTTGTGGCAGCTTTGAGCGTCGTGAGAACTAACTTTAAGTGCCCGGTGGCCGGCGCAAGCAGGAGGCATGCGCTGCGGATTTATGTACGGCGGATTCAATTTGGCGAGGGAGGTAGACAGAAGGGTACTTAAGGGTCGAGCCAAGCCACCGACAACGCGCCCTGTGTCCGGTGGACCAGCTCCTGACTCTCTCCCCAGGGTGGACAGCTCGATACCCGATTGCAACTGAAAGCGGCTTCCGCCACCTTTCTCCTAGCCCAAAATGATATACCCATAATACAAGGCGTGTGTTGTGTACCGAGGCTGTTCGTTGGACACACCTCTTCTCCCACAACGCAAGCAGTCGTCGCCATGCCGTCCGAGCCGCCGTTCGCTCCAGGACCGCTGCCTAAGGAGGAAGCGGAGCAGAGGTGGGGCGGCGTGCTGCCCCGCCATGATTCGTTTTGGCTTGCCTGTTCCAACCCCACACGACCTTGGGCATGGCGCCTGCTCTCGCGTCTTGGAGAACCGCTGAGCCTTTGGTTGCCGCGCACAGGATGTACGTAGCCACAAACATCATGCTAGCCAAGCTGACGTGCTCGTCGGAGTTTAAGCAACATCAGGAGAAGCGCGGGCAGCGTGCCGGTGAGTAGGATGCCGCGGTCCTCGTCTCTTGCGACCTTGGACGGCTCTGCGGCCGGCCCACCGAAGCCTTGGCGCATCAGCTATCATCCGCTATTAATCCCCGCATCATTCTTCGAGTTTGATTCCCTTTCCCCGGCACTCCTCCCCACATTGTTCTCGCGCGCAGGTGCAGCGAACATAGCGAATGCGTTGTTCAGTGTTGCATTCGTGGTCCTCATTGTCGGCACGACATGGTGCACCGTGGGCCGCGACTGGGCAAGCGCGGGCCAGTCGGTCGACCTTGGCCTGGTTGACCCGCCGACAACCCAGCTGGCCGTCGCGGTCCCGTCAATCGCCGACATCGACGCCGTGCCACTCCGCATTGCCGCTGCGGAACCATCGGCCAATCTGCCAGTTCCTCCGCCTGACTTGAAGCAGCGCGACGTGCTGCCCCGGCCGGACCCGCGGCCTGCCGCCGCGCCGCAGTCCGCCGCAACGGACGCCGCACCGGCCGCAGCGTTCACGAGCGACCCTGCGACAGCTGCATCTACTGTTCCATTTTTTAAGAAGCTTGTCGAGGTAGGGGTAATGCTGGCATGGGAGGGCACTTCGAAGCAAGGTTCTGGGCGTCTGCAGCCCACTCGGACCCTAGTGCTACCCTTTTGAGGCCCCAGTGCACCAGGTGTTAATGCGGCTGGTGGGAATGCCGGAAGCTGGGCACGTGCATCCGGCCGTGACCCAGATGAAAGTGGTCATGCATCCTGTGCTAGCATGTGGCCTGACCCACATTGCGAGTGGAGCTTGGCGCTTGGCAAGGCCCTGAGTCTGTTCCCAGGCGCCCCGCCCGTGTCTGCTTCAATATCCGTAACGCATTTACTTGAAAAGAAGCTCGCTCCCATGTGGGTCGGGTCGCCACCCCCAGGAGGCACCCAGCCTGAGTGACTTCCACGAGCCGCCTTCCACCCAAACTCACGTCGACGTCGACGCCGCTCTGGTCACTCCGCCGGCTCCTGCGTCAACGCCTGCATCAAGCGAGGCCTTCCTGGCACACTGCGACGTCATGCCGCTGACGCCGCTCGAGGAGTCCACAACGTCGCCCAAGTTGGCTGGCCTGTCGACTACTTTTGGCGCCCTGGTTGCAGAGCCCGCACCAGTCTCCAATACCTCTGGCCCTACCGACTTCATGCGTGATGCCGAAACAGAGGCCGCCTTCACATCGACTACCCCCGTGGGCCCCTCGGTCGATGACGGTCCCTTCAGCACCACCGACAGTCCCTCCGTCTCGACCCATCCCTCCGACCCTGCCCTTGTCAACGTTGCTGCGCCGGAGTCCGCGGCCTTCGTCAACACTCCACCCTCGTTGTCCACCCTGGCTCGCGCCGGAGTCCGTTCGAGCCTGGCTGCTACTTTCAATGCCTTCGTCATCCCTGCTGCTTTGACGGTGAGTGGGAGCTGGGTTATTTAGCCGTACGGCGCACCGTTGTTGGGTGTAGGTTTGACGGCCATGGAACGCGTGCGTGTACGACCAGGTAGTTCAGGATCTTCGGTGCATGAGCTCAGGGGGAGCGGAAAGGGTGGGCGCGTGGTGCAGTTCGCATTGATGTGAGCAAGGGCTTATAATCGCAAAGTGCCCGCGATACATGCCTGCCCATGGAGCGCGGGGAGATCACCTTTCCGTGGCTGCTCGTGTTCAAGACTTTACTCTGTCTTAAACGGCGCAAGCCATAGCGCATTCCGCAGCCGCGACAATGTCTCAAGACTTACCAAAGTGGAGTTACCCCTCCGTATGTCTCCTCCGTGTGCCCCTCCGTATGCCCCCTCCGCATACCCAGGCAATCCCTCCGTGCGCGTTGTTCATGTGGGTGGCCGCCGTGACGGCGGCCGTCACGCTGCTGGCGCTGTTCTCCCTGCTGGCCGACCGAGTCCTGCCCGGCGCCATCCCCCTCCCCGACGACGGCAACGCCCCCGACATGCAAACCAAGACGGTCGCGAGTCCTGCTCACCAGGCTCGCATTGCCGTCGCGACCGCCGCGCTGCCTGTCGAGGAGCCCAACGCCGCCCCGAGCCCAGCAGCGCCCGCCCTGTCGGGCGCATCTGCCCCACAGCCAGAGCAGCACCGGAACTCTGGCTTCCTAGAGATTGAGCCGGACGACGCGGACGACGCCTCCGGCCAGACCAAGCCGTCCCAGCAGCAGGTTCTTCACGATGCCCGCGAAGTGGGACCTTGGGTGGGTCCGCCGAGCCCTGTCCGGTACAACCCTGGCTCTTCCTCCGGCCTATACGGAGATGAGAACCAGCCGCCCTCAGCCGACATGCTGCCCGCCTGCATTCCCTCGCCTTCGGCGTCCCTGACGGATGTTGCGAGCCTTGACGGCATGGGCGAAGCCCCGACTCCGCTGCCCAGCTCTCGCTCGCCGCCCGCGGACGTTGCTGGTGGCAGCGACCTGGCGGTGGTCGCCGGTACCGGCGATGCCAAGCCGGCCCCCGGTGCCCGCCCTTCCGGTGACGGCGGGCTCGATAACTTCTCGTCCGCAGTCAGCTTCATTGCCGGCTCCAGCTCAACGCCCGCGCCTGCGCCGTCCACGCTGCTCAACATCGGGATGAGCAAGGTCGCAGCCTCGCTCATGAAGCCACCCGGAAGCGACACGCACCTCGCAAGTGCCTCACCTGTGGCGCCCTTCGCATCGGCGCTGCTGACTCCAATGGAGCCGGCAACCTTCCCGGGCTTCCCAGGCCTTACGCCCGCAACGGCCGCGCCGCTTGCCGCGGCGGAGCTGGCCGCGTGCCCCGTGTCGGAGATCACGCCGGCTCATGCGGGCGCCTCGGCCATGGCGGTGCCGGAGCTTGCGGCTGCAAGCATGGAGACGACCTCGCTGGAGCTAGGGCCAACGGTTCCGGTCGTAGCGCCGACACCCTCCTCCTCGTCCGGGAGCTGGGGCTCCGCAAGTGCTGGCAGCATGCACTGCCGACACGGTTCACGAAGCTCCGCCCCTGCAGCCGGCGCCTCTGCGTCGCCATCGGCGCGCCCTGTAGGCGGAACTGATGGCGGCGGCACCGTCAGTTGCCCTAACAGCTCCAGCAGCGTCTGGTCAGACGCGCCCGGTCCGCTGCCTTCCGACTCGGCCGTCAAGCGGGCGCCTGGGTTCGCAGCCACCAAGCCCGATGGCCCCGGCGAACCTTGCGAACTTGACGGCAGCAGCAACAGCGCCAGCGGCGGCGCTCTGTTGCCAGACGGTCCGGCGAGCGCTGCCTCTGCGGCTGGGCCTTCGGTCACCAGCAGCCAGGCCGCCGCCACGGTGGCAGCGCTTGACGACATAGACCTGATCAATGAGGTCTTTGACTTGGATGAATTCCAAGACGCTGATGACCTGCCGCTCCCACCGCCCTACCCAGCACCGTCAGTGGCTTCACCGTCGCAGCAGGCAAAGGTCCACAGTGCGGACTCGCCGCCGGCGTCTGCCTCCTCCGGTAGCCGGGCGCTGCCACCCTCAATCTTGAGGTTTGCCAAGAGGATGGGCACCAAGGCTCGCACCCGCTCCCGCACCTCCGACATCCGCCGGTCAGACGTTGCCTCATCGCTGAGCAGCGGCTCATGTTCCAATGGCAGCGCTGCCAGCACAGCTGCTGCCGCCCCAATGGTCGCCGGGACCACAGCTGCAGGGTCTTCAGGCGCAATGGCCACGCCTTCCTGGCCTCCTTGCCAGCTGCAGCCACGCCTGGCGGCCGCAACCATCGGCACTGAGGACAGCGTTGAGCCCGATTGCCGGGTCCTCCACGAGGCTTTGAGCGTGGCCGCTCAGTTTGAGACTCCCATCTCGCTGGCGCCTGCGCGCTGCGCCGACGCTTTTGGCGGCGCTGGTTTTGATAGCTGCGTAACGCCGCACTGCGGCATCCCGGCGGCGATGCCGCCGCTGCGCGGCCACCATGCTGTGGATGCCTCCCTTTCGGCCAGCCCGCTGGCGCTGGCGGGAGCGCAAGGGCCGTGGTCTTCGGCGGCAGGTGCGCGAAGCTGGGTCCGAGGAGTAGAGCCTCCCAACTATGATTCGGAAGCTGACAGCGGGTATAGGCCACTGCTCGCCGGGGCGTTGTTGCTTGCTGCGTTGCTCAAGATTTCCATATGCATTACGCCACCGCTAGCCTTGCCTGGCTGCTATGGGGCCGTGTTACTCCGGTAGTGCTATTTGTGTTTCATACCTTTGATACTCCCTTCTGTCGCCCTGTACATCTCTGCAGGCCCCGACTTCAGCAACGTGGGCGTGAGCCTGATGGCGGCCCGGCAGATGCCCGCCCGTGAGCACGCGGCCGCGGCATCCGTCGCTGCATTGCTGCTCGACCAGGTCAAGTCGGCCGAGTCGGACATGCAGGCGGCTGTGCACTGCGCCGACGAGGCGGCGCTCTCGGCTGCCCACGAGCGGCTGCACACGGCAGTGACCCAACTGTGCGAGCTACAGCTGCCTACCCCAGCCCCCTACGCCGCCAACGCCGGCGCTTGTAAGGCGCTGGCGTTCAGCCCAGCCGCGACGCCCCTGGGCACGCCGCTGTGTGTGCCGCCTGCGCAAGCGGCAGCCTCTCCCTCTCCCGCTGCGTCCACCGACGGCAGCAACAGAAGCGCCGCTGTTAGCATCGGCAGCGCCATTGGCATCCCTGTCCCTCCGGGCGGTGCCAACGACAACAGCGTGCCGTCAACGCCACGGCTGGCGTGGCCGCAGGACGAGCGCCGCTCCGCCCCTGCAGCCGGCGCCTCTGCGTCGCCATCGGCGCGCCCTGTAGGCGGAACTGATGGCGGCAGCACCGTCAGTAGCCCTAACAGCTCCAGCAGCGTCTGGTCAGACGCGCCCGGTCCGCTGCCTTCCGACTCGGCCGTCAAGCGGCACTTGGACGCCCGTCAGGCGGGCGTGTCGCCGGCAGAGGCCCTCAACGCCCGGTTCGTGGACTGCGTGTCCACATCGGCCATGAAGCTCATCGCGTCAACGCGCCTGTGCATCAGCCTGCAGGCGGAGATCGCTGAGCTGCGCAGCGAGAACAGCGCCCTCCGCCGCGCGCTGGCTGCAGAGGACGCGGGTTCTGACGGGTCACAGGCCGCAGAGGGGCCGGCAGCTGAGCCTGACGCTGAAGCCGATGCCATGACTGATGATAACCTTATGGCGGCAGAGCTGGCCTGCACCCAGGACGCCGCCGCCGTCCTGGAGGTGTCACTGCTGCCTGGCGGCAGCCCCGAGCCCAAGTCGCCGGGTGGGCAGCAGCTTGTCAACCGTGCATACGCTGACGGCGCCGACATTGACGGGCCCCGCGAAGCCGAGGATAACCTCGTGGCGTCAGAGCTGGCCTGCATCCAGGATGCCACCGCCGCCCTGAAGGTGTCGCTGCTGTCTGGCGGCAGCCCCGAGCCCAAGTCGCCGGGTACGCTGCCGCTTGCGAGCCGTGTCGACGCCGACGACGCCGATATCGATGGGCCCCGCGAAGCTGTGCCACGGGCGGCGCAGGCGGCCGTTGAGGTGTCTGCCAGCGAGGCGGAAAGTGACGATGCCAATGGCTGGGTCTGCCTGATGTCGCCGACCGTCATAGTCAAGCCGACGGCGGCCAGTGTTGACGCCGACCAGGAGCCCCTGCAGCACCACATGGTTGGCAAGCCCGCCGATGCTGGCACGGCCGGTGACGGCGACGGCGGCCCTGCGGTGCAGGAGCTCGCTGGCGCAGAGGACACGGTAGGAGAGCTCCCCGTCTTTCCGGACGCCGCTGCTGACGCCGACGAGTCTGTCGCGGCCGCCGTGGATGCCCTTAGCTTGCTCCGCGTCGGGAGCTCGGCTGGCGATTCCGCCGGCGGCGACGGCCTGGTGGAGGATGGCCCGGTACCGCCGCCAGGTGGGCAGCCGGTGGCGCAGGTGCCCTGCTTCGTGCGCTCGCCGCGCAGGTGTGTTTTGGGTTTCCTTGGCTCCTTATGCGGTCCTCGTGCGCATGCGCATTGTGAATATCGGGACTCACAATTCTTCGGCACTTCTTCTTCTGGAGGCTCGGCGTAGATGTCTTGTGAGCTTTTGGTAATCCTGTTAGATGCCTTAGATTCAGAGCCGTGTCTCATAAGCTTCAGCATTCACGTTCAAACCATCATGCGCGCATGTTGTTGCTTCGTTACATAGCTTGACTGCCTCTCGCCCGCCCATCAGGGCCGACGACACGCCGGTGAGCGGCCAAGGCTCCGAGACCCCGTACAGCTGCAGCGGCAGCTTCAGCCCGGGCGCCCGCGGCGGCGGAAACGTTCTGCGGGGCGATGGCTTGGTCTACAACGACAACAGCAGCGCCCCCGCCGCCGCCAGCGCCGTTGTTGGCCGCCGTATCACCGTGCTGGCGGAGCAGGCGAGCCTCCCAGTAGCCAATCTGGAGGGGGCGATGGCGGCCGTCACGCCACTCGTGGCGACGGACGGCAGGGTCAACGGCGGTGGTGCTCACACCAGCAGTGGAGTGATGACTCCCGCGGGCCCCGCAGCTTCGGCGGCGCGCGTGGCCGGCACCAAGAGCGCCGCGAGGCGTTCGTCGTCACCATACAACTGGGACGATTGGAAGGGGGAGGATGAGGGGAAGGAGGCGGGTTTCGGGTTTGCCGCGTAGTTTAAATACCTCGTGGATTTAGGGCCAAGCGTATAAGGGAGTACTCTACGAACTGGGACGATCTGGGAGACAGCAGGACTCGGATGGCGGCGGGAGACTAGCAGTGACGGGCCACTGAAGAGGGCCAGGCGCAATGTGGCAGTAGCGCTTCAACCGTCGTCCGGGCAAATGCCAAAGTAGGGCTGAGATTGTACTAGCTTAATGTGTACCTGCGCAAATGATTTGTCGGGCAGACAGTCGGCTTCGCACTGCAATGTGCATGAAGGGCGCAGGGATTTCCAACGCCTGACCCAGAGCGCGCCCAAATATGAGTTCTTCTGGCATTCTTCAATCTGGTGTGCCCGAATCGAGTAGGTACCGTGTCACACATTGCCGGTGTTTGGTGCGGTGTGAAGTGCATGACGGAGATTACAGTCACCGCACGTGGGGCCACGGTGCAGACTGTCAGGGCTGCCGCCAGTGGCAGGCACGGCAAACCTTTTAAGCGACATGGCCCTATTTCTGCCGCTCTCCTTGCTTAATGCACGACGCTCCGAGGATAGAAGGGCAGCACGTGACCAGGTGTGGAGGATATTAGCACTTGCCCCCAACTGCCTCTGGGACACACTTGTTGGCCTCTGCCATGCAGCAAATGGGCCCGCTAGCCCCACGAGCTATGACGCGCTTCGTAACCTGGTTTAGCCCGGAGAGGCATTCGTGACACCTCCACAGTCCAGGGCTGGCAAGCCCACGTGAAGAGCCCGCACACAATAGCAACCTGCAGGAACTGCGATACCCTACCTTGTATGGCATCACCAATACTGACAAGCAGCTACCGCTGTACATCTCTGCCTGGCGGCACCTTGCCCGAACCCACTCGCAGTATGGACGCGCAATCTACGCACCTTCATTCATTGGTTTTTATTCCCAGGCTGTCTATGGCTGGGTTGGTGGGCTGGGCGCGCGGCCGGTCTGGTAATCGGCCAGTGACCAGTGGCCATGCCGACAATACTGCCGACGTGCCGAGTAGCCCTGACAACAGTAGCAGTCCAAAAGTCGTTCCAGTCGTGCTGTTGTACTCCGCAGTACAACAGGACGTGCAGCGGACGCCGTACATAAGGAGTGTGAGCAATGAACTTGGCGGGGCTAACGGAGCTTGTCACGATGACGACGGCGATGGCGATGTCGAACCGGGTGATCTTGTACACTGTACAATTGTGTGATGGCATCTAACTCGCACCAACCGCTCACGCCCCTTCGGTCTGCGTTGCTGGGAGACGGAAGTCACCCCATGCGAGCGGTTGGGCTAGGCGTGAGCCGACTTGGAAGCTGTGTGGTGATGCCACGGCATTGGACGAGGAGCTTCATGTGTCTTGCGCGTGCCCGAACAGTTGACAAAAGCCATGCAGTCGAAGTGCCTACAGGCCTGCCCAAAGATGTCAGAAAGGTCTGCCGCCGCGGTGGCAACCTATCTGCAGGCTGTCTGGGACACGCCACAGGGCATCCCACACTTTGGCGTCGGGCGCTGAATGGCAGCCATACCCCACGCCAGTATTCACCCATGCCCCAACCGGGCCGTAATTTGTACCTGTAACCTGTAGACCTACGGAGAAATTACTGATGGGCGATCCAAGTCGATCCAACTGCCGTTGCGAACAAATGACAACACCAGATAGGACGATGCGACAAAGTTGGCTTTATGTAACATGTACAATAAGTAAACAGCAAAATGAGGTAACTAAGCCAAGTTGGATAGTGTGTTGCAATATGCATGCGGCTTATAAATAGATACATGATGCGGCTGTCACTTCTGGAAGTCAGTGCTGCCGCTGCGCAATCAGGGGACATCAGCAAATTGCTTCCCGGCTACATGGAGGCCGCATTAGGCCAATAAGCAGATGTCGAATCTTGCACAATGCTTCACAGCTGTGGGCGTGCGCCAGGCTAGCAGCGGGCCCTGCCCTTCGGCTCGCCGTTGGGCCCCGACCCCACGGTCCAGTCGAACGACCCTGCTGCTCCTTCTGCTCGTCTGGGGCCTCCCTGGTCCCCTCTCATGCGCTGGAGCGCTTGTTGTTTGCAGTTCAATCGATGAATCTACCGCTGGCCACGGAGCCGTTGACAGTGTAACTGGCCACAGCAGGAAGGATGACCCTGGCAGCGTCGGCACCGGTGCGGCCTCCGTAGTCATACCCACCGGGAGCAGTCGCCAAGGGAGCATCCCAGGCGCTGTTGAGCAGCAGCCACGGCACCTTCTCGCCTCAGTCTCGGCCACCTCCGCCTCTGCCGCCGCATCGTCGGGCCTGCGACTCGTGGTGGTCAACGACATTGCGGGGCATTTTGAGGTCCTGGCCGGCGTCCTGGCATCCCTACGAAGGCTCTATCAACTGTCACAACGAAATCCCAACCAACAACCGCTGAACGGCGTCCAGTTGGCGGCTTCCGTACGGGTGGTCTTCACCGGGAACCCCAGCGGACCCAGCCTCAACGGCCTCCAGAACTGGCTCGGGCCTGACGTCAGCGGCTACGCGGACTGGCAGCCCCTCACCGCCACCGGCGGCAGCGCCGATGCCGGTGGCGGCGGCGGGCTGCAGCTGTCGGCGGCGTGGCAGTCGCCGGCGGATGTGGTGATGTGCGTGTCGGCGGAGCTAGCCCCCAAGGTGTGGAACGGGGATCATAGCCGGATGGGAGCTTTGCAAATACAAGCATGCTGGATGAGCTGAAGGCGCGAGTTGGGCAGAAACAAGCTGGCTTAAAGAGCTTAAGGCGCATTGCTGATCAAAACCGAACGCAGCCTCGAGCTCGGCCAAGCGGGATGGAGGCCGGGAGCATGGGTGGACGGCGGACAGGGCGTTCGCGGAGGCCTGTCCGGAACCGCCCGAGGGACTCCGATGCGCACGCCCGCCGCCCCTTTGCGCGCGAGCCTGGCAGCTCAGCCCTGCCTCTCTTCGCCCCTTATACTCACAAACCGTCTTATTCCGCCGGCCAGCGCCCCATGAACTAAGTTCATCCTTGGAATACTAGATCTTTGGCTGGCATAATGCTAGCCAGTCAGATGCTGACCGGTATTCTACTAGCTCCTCCTGCATCCCGCGCCGCTCCTCCCGCCAACCCCTCGGCCCTCTGATGGGCCCGATAATGCATGGGAACGGGAAGGCGCGCGCCGCAGGGTCCTTCACTGAAGGTGCTTGCCAACTCCCTTCACCTCACCCCACCCAACACCCCACACGCCGCCAGGTCTGCTCCGCGGTGCTGGGCGCCGTGCGACCGCGGCTGTCCCTGATCGTCGTGCACCGCGCGGACACGCACACAGCCACCGCCCGCTTCCTGTCCCTCTACCCGCCCGCGCCGCTGCGCCTCATGGCCCTGGCGCCGCACGTGGCCAACCTCAGCAGGTGGGGTGCTGCAGGAGACGGGAAACGGGCCGCAAAGCGCGTGGCACCGAGCCGGCGGTGGGAGAACGGCGTTCAAGGTCGCGGTAATGGGGTTGGGGTTTAAGAGGTTGGAAAACACTAACTGGTAGGCGGTGGAGGTAGGGGCTGCGGGTGGCGCGGATGGCGCGCTATGATGGCTGCTCCCCTCCTGCCCTACGGTGTGCGCAGAGGCCGGACCCGGGCCCTCCCTGCCTCCGTGCCCCTCCGCCCTTCCGGTCCTTCCGGTCTTTCCGCGCCTGCAGTGCTGATCCGCGCCTCCTCCCCTTTGCCCGCCACACCCACATGCGCGCGGAGTTCGGAGCTGCCGAACCCCTTGTTTCGGCTCCATTCGCCCGTCCCATTTGCTGCTGGCCAGGAGCTGGAGGGCATGCGGCCAAGTCGTCCCTGGTGAAAGATTCCTCCCAACCCCTTCCCCCTCCCCCTCCCGCATCCCAGCCACAAGCTGCGGCGGCCTGTGGACTGGTCCATGCCCGTGGCGCCTTTCACGCCGCCCGGGCCGGCTTGTAGCCGCAAGGACTGCCTGCAGGGGTTCAGCATACAGGTGGGTGGGTGGGTGGGT
>LSYV01000027.1:280060-292407 GCA_001584585.1 Gonium pectorale | reverse complement strand
GCGTCCCAGCCTGCAAGCCCCGTTCCAACAGTTGCCCGGGCGAAGCCAAGATCCCTCCGCATGGCGGGAGGAGGGGGAAGGGCTGCCTAGAGGGGGCAGCGCGCGTAGGCCGGCGCAGCAGCCTTTTGGGGGTGGAAGCAGGCGGGTTGCAGCTGCACCGTGGCGGGGTGTTGCGTGCCGGTCCATGCGGGCAGCGCATGCCGGGCGCACGCGCCGGGCCCGAGTGCGAGTCGCAGAGGGGGTTGGGTGCCGTGGGGGCTGTTGCGTGCATCCGTACTTTGGCTTGCGGGGCCGTGGGCGCACGACTCCTCCATGCACGGAGGGGTGGGTGTGGGGACGAAGCGGGGTGCAGGGCCGCCGCTCGCCCCGCCTCCTCGCCTCCAGCTCGGCGCGTTTCCCACGCCCTGGCTGCGTTGATCCCTCCACCTGATGATTGATTGCGGACACGTCCAGAACCCCTGCTCGACTCCTGTGCCATCCTGCTCCCCCATCCTGCTCGCCCATCCTCCTCCCCCATCCTGCTCCCCCGTCCTGCTCCCCCATCCTGCTCCGGCCGGAGTAGCCTCCACCCGCGTGGGCCCAGTGAGGACCCGCGTGGCACTCCCGTGGCGCGCCAGCGCTCCGCCAACGGGCATTCCGAGCTCCCCCCCCTCCCGTCCTCCAGCTCCCGCGCCCCCAACTCCCATGCCGACTCTCCCGCCCGCCCTCTCCCCCTACAGCCCCCCTCCCCCCGCATGTCAGGAGAACCCTCTGCTGCATGCCAGAGCGTCCTCGTCGGACCAATACTCGCAAAACTCCCCATGCCTTCCTGCCGTTCCCCGTGCTCCCCCCCCCACGCACGCTCCAGGGAGCGCCACGTCTTCCTGCGCCGGCCGGACGAGGACGAGGTGTCCGCCATGGCGCGCATCATGCAGATGCCGGAGGCGGAGGTGTTTGCCCGGCGGACCGCGCTGTGCGAGCTGCAGCGGGAGATGAACGCGCAGGCGGACGGGCTGCTGGCGGCCTACCTCCGGCAGGCGGCCACGTCCGCGCAGGCGGAGGGTTGAGGCGGTAGGAGTGTGGGGCGGGGGCTGTGAGGGGTGTTCAGCGGGGGGGGCTTCAGTATGGGTTGCCCTGCGGCTGCGGTCGGGGATGAAGCGGCTGGCGGGCTGGCGAGCGGGAAGGTGCGCTGCACTGGAGCGGGAGACGATTAGGCAGACGGGCGGGAAGGCGGGCTGCTGATGGCCCAGAGGGGACCGACGGCCGCCGGGGTTTACGTCAAACGCGTTTGGACCCCTGGACGCGGCAGGCGGCGCGGCGGTGGGGAGGGGCGTGGAACGTTTGCGAGAGTCGTGGACGGGGGGTTGGCACACGCGCATTCATGCGGCCTGCCCGCCCGCCGCCGCCGCTGCGCTCGCGGTCCGGGTTTGGGTCCGCAGGTGGAGGCGCCTTGGCGGGGTGGGGGTTAGAATAGGGGGTGTTGGCGGGTGTGTGGACGATGGTGTGCTGGCCGCCGCCAGGGCGGGGAGAGGCCGACATGACAGGTGTGCAGTGCAACATGTGGCCGTGGAGGGCGGCCTCGTTGGTGGGGGGTAGCCCTGGTATGCCTGCTCTTATCCATAGGCTGAACCGGTAGGCAACGGTGTAGTGATGTGTTGCGCATACTGGTATGTATGCGCCCAGCCGGCACCAAACCAAGGGCGCCGACCTACAGCCGACCTCGGCACGGAAGGGGGTTGCGTTGACCCTTACGCGAGCGTACCCATGACGGAGCTGGCATTCCCGCGCGCTGCAGTACCACGCGCTGCTGACTCGTGCCCAGCGCCCAGTGCGTACGATCAAAACGATTGCGTTACAGTGCGAGCTCGCGGCAGGCAGGTGGTCGTGGAGAACGCTGTCGCTGACGAGCGCGTGATGCTTATTCCGAGGCAGCCCGCCCAAGACTGGGCTCTGAGGGGTCAGCAGGACAGGAGTCTGCGTCCGTGGGCGAAAGGGCGGCCGGATGGGAGGGGCGCCACAGAAGGGGCGGCCTAGCGGCAGCTAGTGCTGGAGGTGAGGAGTACGGAGGGTGAAGGACTGTCAACGGCCCAGCTGGGCTCCCATGCGAGTGTGAGGGCGGCAGTGTAGGGCAGGGCATCGCGGTACAGAGGTGTCTTCTGCGACACGGCTGCTCGCCTCTTTGCACTACTGCAGGGGCGGCGTCGAGGAGGGCGTCGTGTATGTACGGCACAGCCAGGAAGACAGAACTCCCTGTAACCCGTGATGGACAAGCCCTGGGTTACGCGGAGTGCCCAGCAAGTGCAGAAAGGCTGCTTTCAAAGGCAACCCTGCTGCAGACATGGAGCTGTCAGGGATCACCAAATAGTCCTTGCGTGCCGTTGCACCGGACGTGGGTGCCGGAGCGGGACACCCATGGGTCAGTCAGGCAACAGCTTGCGACATGGCGGGATTGAAAGTCGCGGAACGTGCCTTTTGGTTACTGGGTTTGGGGTTCGCACGACACGGCTAGCCCGCATCGCCGATTCAGATTCCGGCCGTTCCAGACATCGGGCTTTGTATTGCCTTAACACTGTTTACTACATACAACTAAATACAACTCGTTGCCGTTACATAAATACACATATTCTTGAAGAGGCATACATACACCACTTTCTTGCGCATCCTTCTCGAGCCCGTCTGCCTCATGAACCAGAGTTCACCTACCCTGTTCATGTTCATGCTTCCGATACAGCGATAGGCAAGGATTTGGGTTAGGCCTTAGTATTCCCCCGTCACATCGGACCACGCAGAATGGCGTTGGCAGCGCAGCTTGCGGCACGGGCGTTGCTTCAGGTGGACAGCACCAAAAGCAGCGGCATTGAGGAGGCGGACCACAAGAGACACAACTGGCTCCTGGGTCTGTTCTTGAACGGCGTTCTCGTCTCTGCAGTCGTTGCATTCTTGATAGCCCAGCTGTCGAAAGTCTTCACGCACTACCACCAGGAGCAGGTGCGCCATCGTCCCTGCGCCTGTTGCGTCTTGCGGCAGGTAGCTGGCGTTCGAGTGGCCAGCTCAGCCTGCGGCCCCTTGTTCCGTCGCCAGGTCTGGGATTGGACCAGGCTAGTGGGCAGTGGCGGGATGCCCTCATCTCATACAGCCCTCATCGTGGCCCTAACCACGGCCGTGGGTGTGGAGAACGGCACCAGCAGTTCCATCTTCGCCATCTGTCTCGTCATATCCCTCATAGTCATGTATGACGCTACGGGTGAGCACTAATGTGTCAACGTGTCTCTAGGGCGGGGTTGGGCCCTGGGGCTTCATGGCGGCAGGCAAGGGTTTGGCCGTGGTCCTGCGGGGCGATGGACTGGAGGCCGCAGCATTCATGCATTGGTTGGTCTCAGCGGCCGGGCCGACATAACATAGCCCGAGTAAGCGACCGTACATATCATGTGTCCTTGTTTCCTAATTGTATAGGAGAATGTGCCGTATCCTGCGTCAGCTACCCAGAAGAGCCACGCGGTTGATGTACCGTATATGGGTGCAGCCCACGGCATGTGCCCCAGCTAGCGAGGCGAGAGCCCCATAGCGGTGCTCCACTGCTTCTCTTTAGGCTCCCAGCCCACGGCCCCTCCGAGCCAAGGAAGACGGGCTCGGTATCTGGAATATGTGCGTCAAGGCCTGTGTGGCACCCACTTTCCCAGCCGCGCAAGCTTCCTTGCCCAACCGCCCTTCCTGCCCTGCCTGGCCTCCCAAGACCGGCTTCAAGGAAAGAAGAAACAATGAGCGGGATTGCTTTAGGGCTCTGCATCCGCGCCGGCCTCCTGCTCGCCGGCTTGCTGCCTTCTCATACTGCCGCACCTCACGCAGCGGTACCCTGCTCGTCGGTCATCGCTCAGCCTACCCACGGACTGAGTAGCCTCCCCCCTCGACCCCGCTTCCCTCCCGCTCCCATCCCCGCTCCCCTCCCGCTCTGGTCAGGTGTCCGGCTGCATGCAGGGCGGCAGGCGACGGTGCTAAATATTATCATTGCGGAGATGCCGCCCGACCATCCCGTACAGGTGCTGAGGGGCAATAGAGGAGACTGCCGGTCGTTGGGATGGTTTGGGTGGGCAGCTGCGTGGTTGGAGTTAACGGGGCGGGGAGGTCCCGAAAGGCGGCATCGAATGGAAGGCAGGCTGGGAACGAGGAGCCTGCGACGTTGCAGTTGGCGATGAGCAACGACGACGACGGCAGTGTGCGAGCTTGGGTGTTGTGCGCGGAGTTTCCTCAGGGTTTCGGTGGGTGGTCTGGCAGTACTGGTGCTTCTGTTGTGCGGGAGAGGGTGGCACGGGGTGGGTGCGGATGGGATCGAGTTGGGGCGTGCATCGAAGGATGCAAGGCCTTTGGTCCTTGCTATTGATAAGGGACCGGGATGCCTAGCCAGTGGCTGTAGCGGGGGCCTCTAGTGGGAATGGTACGGTGCGCCGACGAGGAGATGCCGCCAGACCGGCGCGTGTGGGATGGGATTTGATGTAAGGGTGGGCTAGGGCAGGGCGGCTGCAGGGTGACGATGAAGCTGGGAGTAAGGAGGACACGGGCTAAGTGATTGATGCCTGTTGCCGCAAGGCAGTGCGTGCCGGGTCGCGGTCGGGGTGTGGCAGGCCGCTTGCGGGTGCGTGCCTCGAACTGTGGCCTCATGTTGACTCACGCTACAATCCACCTTCACAGTCAGGTACGACTAATGTTGGTGGCGACTGCCCTTGCGACGCTAGGGTGGAGTGTGCTCCTCGTGAGCACGCGCGTTGACCATGCTCTTTCTCCCCCGCGTGCCACCCCTCTCGCCCCGTGCAGGACTCTGGCCGGTTGCGGGACAGCCTGGGGCACACCCCCATCCAGGTGGGCTCGTGTGGCGTGCGGAGGCGGGCGCGGGCGGGGCGGGGGCGGAGGTCAAGGAGAGAGTGGAGTGGAGGCCAGGCGGGGGCAGGGGCAGGGCGCCGGGCGTGGAAACGGCCCCGGCTTGGTTACTCAGCGAGAGGGCATTGTCAGTTTGGGGTAAGGCCAGGTAAGGCCAGGCCAGGCGCCCGTTGGCGTTTAGGCTAGGTTTGGCGTTTAGGCCAGGCTAGGTCACGCGCCCGTTGCAGGTGTCCGGGGTTGGCAAGGGCTTCTCTGGGGCTCTTTATGGAGGGCGATGGTCGGGGCTGCCTCGTGGTTGCGGTTTTGCACCGGCAGAAAGCCGCAGCTGGAGTACTCGCAAGCACCCGTCCAATTATGGCAAGTGACCTTACCTGTGCTTTGCTGGTGCTGACCTCATCCCACTCCTCGTTTTCTGCCCGCAGGTGGCGGTGGGGGCCGCCCTCGGCATCGTGGTGGGCGTGATTGTGGAGAGCCTCTTCCTGTTGGGCTCGGGCGTCGGTGCGGCAGCGGCTGGCGGTGGGGCCCTGGGCGGGGCAGTCAGCGACAGCGTAGGCCTGCCGCTGGGGGCCGTGCTGGGGAACCAATAGGCGCGGCATCATGCTTGTCGCCTGCTGGGCCGCTGGGGCAGTCCCGCTTCTGCCCTCCGCCGCTGCGCTGTGCTCGTGGCGGGCCGCCCCGTCTGGGGTCCGGGAAAGTATTGGGCGCGCACGCTCGGCGTCGGCTTGAGCTGCGTGTCAGTGACTGCATTCATGTGCGGCGATGTTACTAATGCATCATAGATGGCGGGGCCCCATGCGCGGGAGGGCGCCGTGCCCAGCCGCCCAGCGGCCACTGATGCTCGGCGTTTTGCCGCGGCGCAGCCCGGTCCAGACGGCTCAGCCGATCCAGTGCTCGCAGCTGGTGGTGGAGGAGGGCAGTAGCGGCCGTAGCGGAATGCGTTGCGAGGCTCGTTGCCGGGCTCCTGCCAATACTACGGCTGCGGGTGTTCGACAGTCGTAAGCCAGCAGGCTGGCGATGTGACCTGGCCTCAGGCATAAAGGCACTGGTATGGGGAATGGCTGGCAGCGGGTCGTGCTCGTTCAGGCGGCTATGAGACGCTAGAAGCGACCCCGCGGCCGCCGGCTCATTAATGCGCCCTGTCTCATTACGCGCTGTGTGTACATGGTGAAGCCCCAATGGGGATCGTCGAGGCTGCGCGCGGACACGCAACGCTCGCGGGGACGTGGTGGCTGCATGGACCGGGCGTATGGAGGCGGGAGAGGGGAGGAGGGAACGCACAGCTCGGCAGCGGACCAGCACGAGTGGCTGCCATGCGCGTTTGCAGAGCACTTTGAAGTTTGCATTTATATTGTTGGTGCAACGCTTTGTTCAGTCATGTCATGAAGTGAAAGGCGCGTACTTGCCATCGAGAATGCGAGGTGGCGCTGCGTCGGACGCGCCCAACAGTGTAGGAGTCGCAAGGGGCCTGGCCTGGCCTGGCGGATGTGGCCAGACCACATACAGTGGGACCTGTTGGACGGGGCAATGAACGAACGCGTGAGATGATGGCAAGGAGGGACTGCCTTGTGGACCGGCTTGTGATTCGCCTTCTGGCTCCTCGCTTTGCACCCGTATCTGCTCCGACAGGAGTATGAGTTGTACTGTGTAGCAGCGTAAACAAGAAAGCGAATGCCCTGGGACACATCAATCATGTGATGCAGGCTTATAGGAGAGAGTCAGGGAGCACCGTTCCGAACTTCCGCAACTCCCGCAGCACGCAGAGCACGCATTGCTGCTGAGCAGTGCATGCGTGGGGGACTGCTTCGGCCAGCTGGCGTGCAGGCACCGGCCCCTACCATTGGCAAAACCTTTTGTGTAAGAGCGACCCAGGACTCATCACGTCGGGATGAGGTCAGGCCATCAAGCCAAACACGCGACGCCCGGTCAGAACCCGTCAAACATCGGCCACGGCAGCCCTCAGCTCAACCATTATGATGTCCAGCTTTTACATTTTCATGCCTAGGGTCTTTTTGCAAAAGCACACATATAACGGTCACACAAGCACACGTGCTCCGCAGCCGCCCAGGTCCCAGCTTTGGTAGCCGTGGCAGAACCTTGCCAGGCAAATGCCCTCGGAAGGGAGGTCCCCGGAGGTCCTCTACCCGAACAATGTCAAACTTCTCCCACGCGTCCGCAACCTTCCTGTTGGTCCGGACGAACCAGTTCGCTCAATCGTCAGCCGGCGCAGCCCCTTCGTGCCCTGGCGGCACAGAAACGCCACCTTGACGCCCTGCCGGTGGAGCTGCAGCCGCTCCCAACATTCGATGTGACCCCTCTTGCAGGTGGCCCACTCGCACGGCTCGCAGCTCAGATTGTGCGTGTGGTGGTTGCACAGCCCGTACTCGCCGCCACCGCTGGCGACCTTGTAGAAGATCCAGACGTCAGTCAGGCGCTCGGTATCCGGTGCCTCTCGCATGCGCAATTGGCGGACGGAACCACGGGTTTGGCGCAAAGAGCTGTTAGGGTGTGCTGCTTGCAGTGTCACCGCAAGCTGCTTCCCACGCCCACCCTGCAACCTCCTAGTACTATCACGCGTTCGGCGTTCAGGTGTGACCGAGCCGTTTGCAAGATACAGTATATAGTACTAAAGGCATGTCCTACTGTTGGGACAACCCCCACTGCTTCGAACATCAAACGCTGCTTGAAGGCATGTAGACGCGCCTCCTTGTCTCGCGGCGCGCCCTTCTGCACGCCCAGCCAGGTCCCGTGGTGGGAGCGGAGCCGAGAGCAGCCCACCAGCTCGTGATCCCCCACGATGGGCCCTACGAGACCGACGCCGCGGTAGCGAACGGCTGAGAGCTTCCTCGCCTGGTCGTCCATTGCGGAGTGGAGGCGGACTGCCGTAAGCCACGGGTCTGAGCCTGCTGTCCTGTGCACCCCGGTGAGCGGCCTCACGTACGTGCGATCATCAGCCTTTGTCGGTTGTTTCCTTCAGTGGGATGGCCGCTCGGGTGAGGGCTTGCTTGGCGAGCGGATCGTACGGTCGGGCAGGGCAGGGCAGGGCTGGGAGAATGGGCAGAGCGGGCACGCTCCAGGGACAAGGAGAAGATTGGCAAGGCAGGCCTCGCGGTCTTTGCCTCTGTGGTGAAGCCGGGAAGCTTGGTTGGCAAGTGCATCGGTCCAGTCACCTGTCATCCGTCACTGTGTCGAGGACACGTGCATACTCATAGGTGCTTGTTCTCGGGTCGGTCTTCGGCGCTGATAGGTTCTCATGGGTCCATGTTGAGCTCAAATTCAGCGAGCGAGCGAGCCCGTCAATGGCCTTTCATGCATGGGTTGCGGGAAGTCCGAGACGCCATGTGCAGATGCTCCGCCCGGGTCTGGCAGGTCCCTCGTTGGGTACGCTTATACGGCAGCAGCTCTCATGGGCGCTTCACGCTACACACTAAACCCACGAACCGCTCAGGTTCTTCTCTGCATTGCCAAGTTTGCATACGTGTCCTCATAACACCAAGTTGGTGTATGTGCCACGTTGCGCTTTTTGTTTTCCGTGTCCTGGGCCTCACGGCTAAGACAACGGGTGTTTCACCCACTCTGGTATGGCGGGTCGGGAGCCAATCGGCTCGTGTGGCCTGCAGCCCCTCTGGAGAGCCTGTAATCTGTATCTTCACGAATAAGCAAAGTTTCACACACATCGCGTCAATCATACGGCGCGAACGGGATCCAGGCCTCCCCGCCACAGAAGCGCACCCATCAATGGGGTGCGTGCAGCACTCGCAGGGTGGGCGCTGGCACCGAAACACGGCATGCGCATCCCCCCCGCCCTTCTGAGCCTGGAAACAATGCACGCCTGCGTGAGTGATGCACTGGCTACCGACTTTGACGCTTCGATGCACTAGTCCATTCCCATTAGAGGTACGGTATATAATGGAGGTCAAAACTGATTGCCTATAGGTATTTGGATGCTCTCCTGCCCCGGTGAGCAACGCAGCAAGGATCTTGCGTCTGTTGATGCTCTCTGGTGAGACGCATGTCGTTTCGGGACGCGGGAGCGGGTTGGGGACATGAGGCTGGGCTTGGCTATTCGGAATATGAAACACACCGAACCGGGCGACTCGAGATTCCGCATGCAAGCTAGAAGGACTGGCATTGCTTCGGCCGCCGATCATCAGTTAGACGAGCACACCCGACGAGCGCCCCCAGTCCATTTGGTGATGGCAAGGAAGGACCCCTGGGGACCGTCATGAGGCTCCTCAGTTCCTTGATTTTCAGCCCGTATCCGCGACATTATTCACCTCTGCTCTCACGGAGTACGGCAGTTGCCGACGAAGTGTCTAGCAAGATAACATCCCCATTCGACACAAAGTTGCAGGTTGATGCCCTGGGATCATAACACTCCCACTAAAGTGTCAAAACTCTGCCAGCAGCTTCTACACGTGGGTCAGGGAGCAGCCTTCGGGGCAAGTCCGAAAGTCCCCGAATCAGCCCATGCATATAATGCGCCTGACTGCTCCCCGTCGCATGCCCTGGCGGATTGTATCGGCAACCACGCATGCATCCATCCAGCTGGTGGCGGCACCTCGTGTGAGGGGATCGACCCGTGGGTCAGCCAGCCATGGTGAGGTAGGACCATCGGGCCATCAAGCCCTATACCGGTACGCGTCCACACAGCACCTTCACTTACGAACCACAGCTATCCAATTTGCGCTTGCGCTGTCGCAGGTGTTTCCGCTTCACCTCTACTGAAACCCTTTTGCCATCGTCTACGGTACAACCACACCCGCCTCGCATGCCTCCTGAGGCCCCGTCGCTTATTGGGCCTTCGCCAGGCGAATGCCCTCGGAGGGGAGATCGCCACAGACCTCCTCTACCGGAATGAGATCAAACTTCTCCCACGCGTCCGCCACCAGCCTGTCGGTCCGGACGCACCGGTTCGACTCGACCGTCAGCCAGCGCGGCCCCTTCGGCCCCTTGCGGCACAGGAACGCCACCTTGCCACCCTGCTCATGGAGTTGTAGCCGCTCCCAAGTGTCAGGGACCTTTCGGTTGCAAGTCGCCCACTCGCACGGCTCGAAGCTCATGAAGCGGTGCGTGTGGTAGTTGCACAGCCCGTACTCGTTTCCGCCGCTGCCGTACTTGTAGAAGAACCAGACGTCCGTCTGGCGTTCGGTATCCGGTGCCTTCCGCATGCGGACCTATCGGAAGGATGTATGGAATTCGTGAGGAGGGCTGGGGTGTTGTGGCGTCACCGTGCTGTGGGTGAGTGCTTGCGCTTCCGCGGTTTGCCATCGGTCGTGCAGGGCGCCATCAACAAGATATTGCTTGCATACATCCAGTCCCGCCGCCAGAGAAACAACATGGGCCGGATGATGAAGCGCACCTCCTTGTCCCGCGGCGCGTCCTCCTGCACGCCCAGCCAGGTCCCGTGGTGGGAGCGAAGCCGAAAGCAGCCCACCAGCTCGTGATCCGCCACGATGGGCGCATCCAGCCTGGCGCCGCGGTGGCGGACGGCCGTGAGCTTGCCAAAATCGCCTACCATTGATGCGCGGTGGCGGACTGCCGGAAGTCGCTAGTCCGAGCTGAATCGCTATCCTACGCGCCCGTCCGGCAGGCGACCTCAAGTACACACGTGCAGCGACCTCGCTGGGATTGTCACAGGGTGTGGGGCTAGCCTGGATGGCCGGGCAGGGCGGCTTAGGACATGGGGACGCTCCAGCAGCGAGGAGGAGGCGAGCAACGGTGGGCCCTCGGTCCGTGGTGAGGCCAGATAGCTTTATTTCCTTGTTATAAATCTGGTCTCATGGCATCAGCCTGGACAGTGCCTGTTCGACAAGAACCCTCGTGTCGACAACCCGTGAGCAGGCACGGGTTGCTGCTCACGGGTCAGTGTTAGGCGCTGACAGGTCGTGATTGGTCCTCGTTGACGACCAACGAGGTCCGGCGGTGCGTGAGCGCACATCCGGCAAGCGCGCAAGCCTATCAGTGGCTTTTAATGTGTTACTGGGATCCCACACGCCATGTACAGATGCTCCGCCCGGGTGTGGCAGGTGCGCGCGCAAAGCAGCGCTCACCGGCAGCTCACACACGGGCACATACAGGTTCTCAACAAAAAAGAGAACCAGAAACGGGGCAACGCTCTCGTATAACGCCATCCAGCGGACCAAGCAAGGCCTAACCGCATCAAAATGTCGTTGTGATGGGTTGTGTTCAATATAACGAAACCGCACGACCTTTACCAGGAGGGCACCGGCACCTGAACGCAGCATGCGCATCCTCCCAGCCACATGTATGCTGCCTTTGGTTTCAGTGCAAACACAGCTTGGCTTGTCACATGTTGCTTGGTGCGCTCGTGCTGCCGTACGCAACGCACCAAGGGTACTTGCATCAGTTAATGCTATCGGTAGGGACGAAGGTCGACATGGGGAGCGGGAGCGGGTTGGGGACCTGAGGCTGGGCTTTGGCCGTGCAGTGCGTGAGACGCATCGTACATGGTGCGATTTTTTTTCTGTGGAAAGGTTACAGGCGGAGAGGCGAGAAAGGGCGCAGACAACGGGAGGGACAGGCAGCCCTCCCGTGATGAGACCCACCGAAACCCTGCCCGAACTTCAGCGCACCACGGCAGCCAAGACCAAACACCGACGGCACACACAAGAAGAGAAGGAACCCTGCACCTAAAGACCTCAGAACAGGAAGGCAGAAAACGAAAACAAAGGAAAGGAGAAGCTGACCACCAGGACAAGAGAGAAACCCGTGTAAGCACTCGGCCACTGTTTCGTTGCTTGGTTTGTCTGCTGGTGCTGCCTTGCTGCCCGTACTTTCGCAGTAATTTCCCGGTGGCAGGCCGGGTCCCCCAACGTCGGGGGTACTGTAACGAAGTCTGTCTGTCTGCCTGCTAGGGTCCCGTACACAAGCACAACCATGCATCGCCGTCGCCGCCCAAGTACACCCGCGCACCGCGCATGCCTCCCAGTTCCCAGCGCTCCCACTCTACATATAGCCGTCACATAACTCCATGCAGGGCCTCGCCCCCGCTGGACCCTGACGGCAATGGGAAGCCACGCGGACCCTCTGCCCCGTCGAGTCACGACCGCTCCTGACTTATATGTATGCCGGCCCTTGCGCTGTCTCAGGTTTCCCCGCTTCAGTCATCTACACACCCTGCCAGCAGGGGGGGGGTAGAAAAGTTTTTAACAGACCCCACGATCATTTTCTTGTGAGGGGTCCGGGACCGAGGACCGACCGACCGTACGGCGCACACTTGTACGGCACATACCGTACGACAGCACCAGAACCTGAGCCGTTTTTAACGAAAGTTGCACCGTTGGAACGCTCTCGGTAAGCTGTATACATATACATTCACAGATTGTATGTAGAAGTCTCATGGCACTGCGTCAGAGCAAACGTCTTGGCCGCTACCCACCCGACCACCCTGCTGAGGCATGCGGCCCCTGCGGCCGTGCCCTCTAGCCCTGCCCTGGCTCCTCTGTTCACCCGCAAATTCCACGACAGCCGCTCTT